>VYZS01020005.1:253-25308 GCA_013400695.1 Neodrepanis coruscans | reverse complement strand
TCACGGTATCCAACAAACAGATGGGCCTTTGAAGAAAAAGCCATGGAGCCCAGGAATATCCAGTTTCTTGCTTGTACTTCAGATCACTGTGGGCTCTCTCTAGAGCCCACAAGCAAAGACATAGTCGTGTTGTGAGTCTGCCCTACAGCAGCACATCTGTGACCCACCTGTGCACATCTGTCAGCACTAGCAGCATCTAGAGACTACTGAAGGGAGGTGTATATGCGATTTCTTCAGCTCAGAGGGAGAAGCCAGTGCCCCCTCCCAGCCTTTGAGACAGGAGCTGGCTGGTCCTCTGTGAAGGATCCCCTTCAGCAAAACTTTGTATCCAGATGCCACCACAGGAGTATCCAATGAAGAGGGAGGATGGTAGCAAGGCATTGCCTTTTCCCTGATCACCAGCTCACTATCTCATCATGATGCCCCACATAGGTCGACCTCCCCTGAGTGTTCCCTCCCAAACACTCATCAGGATGAATTCTTTCCTTCTTAGCAGAAATGTCTCATGATTAAACAGGACTTCCTTTGTTTCCTCAATACCTGTGATTTAGGACTTTGATTGCCCAATGCTTGTCTGATGAGCTTGAAGGAAGAAGGATGTCAAGACAGTGTCCTCAAAACTTGATGAGCATCATCCCAAAACAGACTCGAGCATGTTATGAAGGTCTGCCCTGAGTCATTCCCTGTTGAACTCAATATAGTCATACAGTAAACATCCCAGTCTTCAGGCCAGAAAAGTCAGATGCTGACTGTTCTGATTGGCTGCTCACATACACTACTCATATATTACTAGAGAGCACTTACATCTCTATCTCAACATCAGAGTGGGATTGTATTTTTCCAGTCTTTTGTGACTCAGTGGTGAGCCAGTGAGGACGTGTGGATGTCCGGTGATGGTGTGCCATGCGTACACACATCTGGAGGAGTAATTAGATACATGGCCAAATTCTAACCTCAGCCTTCCTCTGTGGTCCCACACTCAACCTGGAAGCCAGAGATCCAGGACAGATTCTGGCCTCACTGACCCCAGCTGGAGGAGAGCTCTGCTTTGAGGACATTTCTAGGGCAAAAGATACTCTGATGTTCACTTCAGCCCTTCCCAGCCAGCACCTTACAGGAAGGGTGAATGGTGGTGAAATGATGAGAGGGGGAAGGATGCTATTGAAGCTCTCAGTTCCCAAGGCCCAGCACCACACTCTGTGGTGCATGTCCAAGGGTGCACCATTCCCAGTCCCGACTGCCTCCATCACTCCCTCCAGACCCTCAGCTCAGCATGTCAGAAGCACAGGCATGCTCAGCTACAGGAAATCAGGCTTCTTTCCTCAGGCGTCCTATCCTGGACAGGCAGAGATGACATCCATAAAAATTCTCTCTTTGTTTGTACAAGACCTTTTCTCTTTCCTTTACCTTTCCATACCCTCTATATCTCTCTCTCCACCTCTGATAGGTCTCCTGTACTCCCAAGGAGGAGGCAATGATAACAGCAGATCTGGATAATATCACCTCTCTGATGCCCAGAAAACCCTTGTACGTTTGCTAAGAGTCTCAGGGTAGCCACAGCCCGGCCTCAGGCAAGCTGACACATGGGGAGGTTTTCTACTGCCCAGAGCTCCAATGAGGAGGACAGGGATTCTCCAGACTGGGCAACATATGAGCATTGCCACCCTGGACGCCTGCAGATAAATTCCAAGGGTGAGATGGGGTGCAACTGCTATGAAGTGGGAAGAGGGCAACCACCCAGCTTGGAAGGGGAGTCCTCCCAGATAAAGAATGGCTATAGTTTAAAAAATGCAAAGTTTTCCCGTATTTCCGTACCAGTGCTTTTCTACTCTACTTCAGTTAACGTCAGACCTTGGGGACCACACAAGGTACAGAACCAACTCAGGCAGAAGCAGGGCAAACCCGCACACCTCTAGCAGGGTGACCATCACCCACCAGTTCACACCAGTGAATGCTCCTCCCCAGGCACCAAAAAGACACCGTTTTTTTGCAGGGAGAGCTTCTGCAGGGCCACCTCTCCAGTTTTGCCAATGGGAAAGTCAGACAAACCCAAATCCATAAATAGCCCACGTTCATTTTGAAAAATCATTTCATCAGGATAACGAATCCTTCCTAATACCATATATTGAGAATATTTGTCATCTCATGCTCTGCATCAAAGCTAAGGCCTCTTGGCAAAATCAGGCTAGGCTGGCAAAACCTGCCCTGGTTATTATGGCCTGGTGCAATCAAGACCTTTGGCTTGGGGATTTCACACAATTGTCTTTCAGCAGCTCTTTAACGCACAAAACATGAAAGCGGAGAGCTGCTCAACCTCTGCTTTCCACAGAGGAAGCTGGATTGAGTGTTTGCAGGCTGCTTTTAGAGAAGTGGAACCCAGCCCTCCCCCTCAGCCCTCCCCACCCCAGCCCTCAGCCCTCCCCTTCACTTCTCACCAGGGAAATGGCTCACTGGCCCCAGCTGTCTCTCCACCCCAGCTACCTCGCCAGATGTTGGTTATTAACAGAGGCCAGAATGAAGCAGGGCTAGCTGTTGAGAGCAGCCCTCATGTGCTCTTAGGGGTACGTGTGTGTGAGCAAGAGCGCGTGTGCAAGCCAGCATGAGTGTCTGCAAGCGTGTCTTGAGGGCTGCAGTAACCGCCCCTTTGGCCCACTGCCAGAGGTGAAATTTCTTTCATGCACACGCACGCTCTTGACTTTTTGCTCACCCTTGCCTCCTCACTGTTTTGTAAAGCCCCAGACCTATCTGACTCAACAGCTGAACTATCCAGAGGTCTGGAGATGTCCCTCCTCCTCCACCGCGTTCATGTCCAGCTTTCCTATAGCATGGAGGTGTCAGCTTCTGATGCCATTTCTGCTGTCCCCATTTGGTTCACTTGTTCGTGTCAGCCCATCTCAGACACAGACATGAAAAGCCCAGCTTTCTGATTCATCTATCATGGGTTCTGAGGAAAATGAATCTTCAGCTTTTGTTTTCTGAGAATGGAGTTGGAACTGTTTACTCAGTGAGGTAATTAACTAATTTTTTTCTCCTTTTCACTGATAAATATTTTCTCCTTTTCACAGAAAACCGTTTCAAACGGAAAGGAGTGGGTTCAGATCTGGCCTCAGACAAAAGTTGAATTAACCCAGACAAGAATCAAAGGCAAACAAAGCTTCTGGGTGGCTTGTCCGTATTACGGATAAGTCCTGACCCAAGTTCTCTGCTGCTGCAGTCAGAAGAAGATTCTCCATTATGAACAGAGCTACAGCCTATGAATCCTGGCTCCTTGTCCCCTTTCCTGGCCACCCAACCTCCACTGCTAGGACACGATTTCAGCTATTTTGCTTCTCAGGTGCCTGCTTCATCCATTAGCTCAATTTATCTCCTAGAGCTGGAAGGGGAGTTCTGGAGTCCTGCTCTGGTTGTTTAGCATCAGTATTTGGAAGAGCTTTTATTCCATCCATGAAACCCAGTGGGGGCTGTAAAGGAGGTAAAGCAAGAAGTATGGCTGACTTCATCCATACACACTGCCCCTTCAAACCATGAACACAGGGTCCTCAGTTCATCCCAGCTTGATGCCAGGTGGATCTCGGGTATATCTCAGAAGGATAGAGGAAGTCTTTGAACCAAACTGAATCTACGGTAACACTGTGACTAATGTAAGGTTTTTTCCTCCTCAAAGCTTTTTCTGATCCTAAAGTCTTCACCATTTAATGTTTACACATTGCAGCAGATGCAGCCATAGTGCACCAGACACTGGGCAGCTGCTTAGGAAGATGAGCAGAGGATTTTTGCCTTCCTTGCTGCAGGATCCATGACAACCACTGCTATGCAGTCATGAGGAGCAGCACCTGGGAGGTGGCTGTAGTGCCCAATGGCTGATAGATTTAGCTTTCCAAAACTTTCTTGTTCACAGTGGGTCTGTGGTCCTAGGGTGGCCCCAGCTCCCATACGGGCCTCTTCTTGCAGCAAAAATATCAGCAGAGGTTGCAGAGCCATGGACACTGTATTTATAAAAATCTGTGCTGCTAAGCAGACATGCAGCTGGGATTGACACTAGTTGAAGTCTCCTTCATTCCCCCTTGGCTCTGTTCCCAGATATAATGAGTTGTACTCCAGGAGTTGAAGAGCCTTTCTGCCAGATCTGCATCCAACAGAACAGGCGTGGGGGCAACCCATGGTTGTGTAACCCCACCAGGACTGGAAATGTCATCATTGACTTCACTGAGCACATTTCACCGTTCTCCAGAACCCCACAGAGCGACTCACTGACATCATTCCTACGGCTGAGCTTGGCAGACACAATGGGGGTGAGGCCCACAACAGCCAGCAGGCCAGGGATGGTCTTCATGGTTTCCATATGTTAGTTCTTTCTTGGGAGTCTATCCTTGCAGCTCAAAAGCCTCAAGTGCCCTCTTTAGCTCACCGGTGCAACAACCGTGACTGCTGCTATGTATGCAATTTCAAGAGATCCACAGCAAGGCAGCCTGGCTAAAGGGGCAACCAACTGGAAATCCTTTAGCTGATTCTGCTACAGGCAAAGGGAAATTAAATGAGTCATCCATGCATAGCCCTTCCTTTTTGTTGAGTTGGCTATGAAATATAAGGGTTTTGTCACTACTGGAATACTTTCAACAAGTCAGAGTACGATTTTAGATGTAGACATAGCTATGCTTCCCCAAAGGTACCGGGACAGTGGGCAAGTGGGACATACAAGTGGCACATCTGAAAGGATGGGCAAAGGAGAAAGGGAGAGGAGAAAAGAGATGGAGAAGCACAGTACCAGAGCACTGCTCCAAAAATGATCAACAGAGGAAGAATAATGGTTTCCATTATTAGTTAACATCATCACATCCCATGCTGGTCCACAGCATCCATAGAGCAGACCAGGGCCACAAGAAACTTTCTCCCAGTAATGTTGTTTTCAAAAAGGAAGATAGAAGAGCACAGATTTTACTTTATCTGGAACAAAATAAACATACCATGCTGTCCAAACAATGCTGCTGTCCACGAATAGCCAATGAGAGTGGCTCTGAATCAAAGACAGAGAAAAAATAAAGGCTATAAGTAACCTGATAAAAAGAATAAATATAACTTGTCCTAATGAGCAAGAAAACTACCTCCTCAAATAGACTAACAAATTGATGCGTACACTATGTGCACACTATCATAGAGCAAGATGTGCTTCAAATGAGAACTTTCATGGCATTTTTGAAAGTGAGATGGTAAAGACTTCCATGCGCAGTCTCAGTGAGGATACTACAGAAAGGGCTTCACTTTCTCATGAAAAATACCAGGGGACTACTTATTGATGAAGAGGAAGATCACAGATCTGTTATCTCAGCTGAAAGATTGCACTTCCTACAGCATATTTTCTCCTGGCACTGGGATGTGGCATTGGGTTGAGCAAGGGAAAGTGCCAAATCTTGAATCATTGTGACTTCCTGTTCACTCCGCAATGACTCAGAAGGTATCTTTCTAACTTCTATCTGCTTCTTGTTCCCTTTTCACTATGCTGGTTGTATTAGATAAGGGTAGTTGGGCAGAAAACATTAGACAGCCTGACTTCTGTTACCTGGTGTATCAAACTAAAGCTCCATTTTGGTTTCTTTTCTTCATTTGCTTGTACTAATAGGCAAAAGACTTACTGGTAACATTGCAGTGCATTTTTCTTCTATGACATTCATCTGGTGCAAGATAATTTCTGGTACAAAACCTTTTCTGGGCAGAAGATTGACATGTCTGGACTAGATCTTACCTGACATTTCTCAGCAAATTTTGTTGTTGGGTTTTTTTAATTGAAAAAAATATCAATTCAGTGGAAATGAACCTCTTTGTGGAAACTTATCAGGGCTGACAGATCACATGGGTCAAGGTTAGGTGTGCAAGAAGGATGCAAGAGACCCAGACTCATGGTCTGCATCAAATGGACCAGAGAGACTGGTTCATTACACCACTTTACACTGTGGCTCTTCTGACAGGATGAGGCCTGTACTCAAATCCTTAACTTACTGAATACTGAATCCCTTACACAACAGCAAATAGCTCCTTGGGAAGAGGGAGACCACCTCCACATAGAAACTTGCAGGTTGGGGAAAATGTTTGGCACTCTAAAGACAGATCTCAGTCTCTGCTTCAATTCAAGCAAGTAGTTAAGCAGCTCTCACTTACAGCATCTTCAAAATACTTTGTGTCACACTGCCCACAGTGCTCTGGGTGGCCACTGCAGTGACCCATGCCTGGTAGATCTGACCTGAAGCACTGCTTAAGTGTCCCTTCACTCAGGGACAGCTGAGCTGCTCCCAAAGCACAGATTCAGTTGTTAGAGAGCTGAAGCAAAACACTGAACCCCTACAGGTTCAGTAAATGGTGACCATAAGAAATACTAAAAACTGTTGATGTATGCTAGTTAATGAGCCACCTCTTTGCTGAAAAAACATTGGGACCTAAATACCCTACAGAGTTTCCACTCATGCCCCAAAAAGCAGATGGGGTTTCAGGTGCTTTGGTCTGGCCACTGGAGGCCCTTCTCCTCACAGGCCATGGACAGTCTCTGTAGGCAATACCCAATGACCCCAAGCAAGTATTTTACCTCATCATCCCCCTTGACCCCATTGTCTACGCAGGTTCCTAAGTTGGTAAGAAAAACTGAAAAACAAGATAGACTGGAGCAAAAAAACCCACACTGCACACCCACTCCTCTCCAGCAGAAATCACATGGTCAACAAGCCACATCCTGGTTTTTCAGCCCTCAGTGTCTCAGCATTCCTTATCAGGAGTGTGGCTCCACCACCAACTACTCTCTGATACCACCAATGGACAAGAATCCTGATTCCCAGCCAGCCACAACAGCCCAACGAGCCAAGACCTGAACAATAATCCCCGGCATTTACCAAACTGTAGGAAGAAGTCACTGACTACAAAGCTCAGACCTTGTGTCTTTTTTCTCGACCAACATACACTTAATGGGGTAAGAGGCCAGCCCTGGAGCTGGATATCAGCTATGGGTTAGTTTTGCACAAGGGGACCTCTCTCTGCTCACTGCAAGGCCATAGAGTCTCTGCCTCCCTGCAGCTGCCCTGCAGTCAGGCATGTGTTTCCCATTGTATGGGAAACTTGGCTCCCAGAAGAGCTTTGAAAGCTACTCTCAGCTGCTCCTTGGCAAAGCTGCTTTCTGGAGGAAGGCATTCCTCATCACCAGCTGGTTGCCATAGGCTAAGGAAGGCTCTACCTTCACGGTGCTTCTCCTGCTGTTCCTCCCTACTCCTGGGTGCTAGTCCTCGACCAGCCAGGCTGAAATCTCTTGCTGCTCTGCTTCAGGAGTAGCTCCTGGGCTGCAGGACCAGCCCTCCTGACTGCAGTAAGGCTCTGTGAAAGTCAGGTACCCCTGGCTCTGCCCTCCCCAGCCAGTCCCATCCCGTTCCAAAAGCCCTGTTGGCAGAGTGCCTTCTGGCTCCTAAGAAAGCATTCCCTCGGGAGCTGTTCTTAATTGGTGGTTTCCTCCTCTTTCTCTTATGGCACTGAGTTTTGCTTCCTAGCTCACATTTTATAAGGTTGGTTTTTAATAGGCCATGCAGGCTGCCAGACCTGAGTCTACCTTCAAACTACTGGGAAAAAACATCCTGTCTGCAAACTCAAGGAGAGACATGGCTTTGTGTCTGGATGCAGGCTGGCCCAGTGGGCCCATCCAGAGACCAGTAAGAGCTCTAAGTTTTGACATTTCATGCCTTCAACAATTTGAGTAGTGCCCAAGTATTACAGTGATGGGCACTGCAGCCCAAAGAAGACAACCTGGGAGTAGTTTCCAACACGTAATTCTGAAATCACCTAACCCACAGCATAGTGTGCATGATGAGTGTGAAGGGCAAGAAAGATTTTCATAGACTGTAAACAGCCTGAATATTACCCTCCCGTAATTACTATATCTTTCTTCAGGTATCACCAGCTGGAACAGTTTCAGATGAACCTGAAAACAGTACCGTCTGAAACGCAGACAGATTTTATTGCTCTACACCCTAGCTGCTGAACAAGTGACTACACACAGGTAATTTGCCAGGACATGACAAACACACAGGAGGAGCCTTCTGCTCCCTCAGTAGGCCAGGCATAGAAGACAGAGGCTGGCAGATGCAGCATGGTCTTCTCCCACTGCCTTGATCATTTCTGTCTCTTTCCTTCCCCTACAGTCTCCCCTGGTCTCTCTTGAGAGCCAGGACACTGGTGTCTCCAAGGCTGCTTTGGCCCTTTCCTCCTACGTGGATACTTGCGGGGTGATCTGGGCAGCAGAGCTGATTAATTGGATCTGAACACCCATCACACACCAGCGGCAATTTCTCTTTGCCGTGAGTGCAAGTCCTGGCTCTGGCAGCACTTCACAGCAGCAGGGCCTGTGTCAGGTCAGCTGCCACTTGTCTGAACAGCCAAAATCCATACTCAGAGAGCAGGCAGAGATGGAGGCACACAGCTATAGGTTGAACAAAGACACAAGATATTCTGGAAGGAAACCCAGGCTGAACTCTGCAGTGGCAGCTGCAGTTCCAGTCCCTAGTGGCAGATTGCAGTAAGAAGCCAAAAAAGACCCACAGAAGCACAGACAAAATCTTCCTTCCTCTTTCCATCAGATTGTCTCCTTTGCCAGCTGCTCACCTCTTCACCTCCAAATCCCCACCAGCTACTATGCCTGAGCAAAGCTGAAAGTTATCAAACCTCACCTACCTCTTTGATCAGATCCAAACTGGAGAGACATCACTCATACCCACTCCCACCTCTCACCCTCATCACAATCCACTGCTGTTTGAAAAGTTTTCTGCTCTCCAAGGAGCCCACACACGGTGTGACTACTGAATTCCACACGTGGCTGGCAAGTCATGAGGGGATGTTTGTGCTCCCAATCCAATCTGCAGAACCGACCAACATACCATGAATTACAAGTGTCAGATATCACAGGCACATCCCCAGCTGGATTTTCCATTCAGAGGAGAGGTATTGGTTCCAGAAATGGCAGCAAGTGCCTCTATCTTTTCTCCTCCCTCATTTGTGAGCTGAGGATGAGTTGCTATCACTGCCTGCCAGTGAATATTCACGAAGTCTATCTAACATCTCTGAGCCTTTGATCCTATTTGTGTACAAATCTCAGAGATAAGGGCAAAAGATGAAGACCAGACACAGGATTTCTAGAGAGAATAGTGTGCCCTCTGCTTTCCCATCGGGAATTAGGAGTGCTGCATCCCTTGCAAGCCACTGGCCTCGTTGTTCTCCAGGGATAAACCCAAGGGCCACAAAGAAGCTCTCAACTCAGCCTATGAATGGCAGACCAGGATTTATTTAGGAGTTTATTTAGGAATTATTACTAATCACTATTTGCACTACAGCAGAATAAGGGAGGTTCCAGTGGAAATCATGGTTTGCAGGTGCAAATATACATACACAGAAGTTCATCCTTGCCACAGTGCTTATAGTGTAAAAAGAGTAGATGCTGATGCAAAAGGTCGCAGCAAGAAACAGATCAGAGGCTGTCTCAGTCCAGCCTAAGTGCTCAGCTATCAAGTAACACATGTAAGGCAAGAAAAACATTGAGGGGAAGCAGGGTCTGTAAAAGAAAGTAGGTAAAGTACATTGGAGACTCGAGCACGGGAGACTCGAGCACTGGCACAAATCCCCAGCACCATGTATTCTTGCTACCACAAGACCTCTTGATGACAATACTCACAGAAAGACAATTGGGTGTTGCTGCTGTCCTTCAACACACAAGGGTGAACAGATATTCAATTAGGTAAAGAAGAGACCAGTCCAAACTTCTTCAAAGTAACTAATTTCCTTCACTCATCTGTAATTGGACTAAGCCATCCCAAACACAAGAAGCTGTGGAAGTCAAGAATTAAGCCAACGTATGAAAAGATTGGACAATAACGTGGATGATGGGGGGTGGGGGGGAAAAAAAAGCATAATAATAATAGCTAACAACACTTTTGGAAAAGATGTTAAATTTATCCTCCTGGTCCCAATACCATCTCTAATAGATAAGAACCAGAAAGAGATGTTAAGTGTTGAACAGATTATGTTACATCTGCCCACAGCAAAGTTCTTGCACCTTCCCCTGAAGCATCTGGCAAAGGCATCAGAGAAAGCATCAGATAATCAGAGACAGGATCTGAGAAGAAATAGATTTTGAGGCTCACCGAATCTGACCATTTCAATGTTCCAGTGTTTCTAGGGTCAAGATTGTAATCTCATATTTGTGTATATAAAGTCCTTGCAGACACCAGTGAAGTGAAGCCATTTGAAGTAGTATTGCCAGTGTTTGTGACCGGTTGTGGATTTTGTTTCACAAAACAAAATTTTCCTGTTTTTCCTTAAAGCTTCAGAACCTGATGACAGATGATTAGGTGAGAAACATGTTATCTGCACAAGTCCTCTTTTGTGTGGGGAAAAATGAAAATTGTGACACTAATGTAACATGTTTTCTACATGACAGAAGTTTCTAGTCCTCTTCACTGAGGGGAAAAACTACAAAATGTTACTTGAAGGCAACTCTAAGGTTCAGAAACCAAGAGGCAAAGAGAAAAAATGCAGCATTTATTCTTTTACAAAAGCTCACGATTTTACAGTTATCACAAATTTTTGTGGTCCAACTTAAAATGTCTGAAACCTTGGGACTTAGAATACTGAATTTAAGGCACTGTTTTAAGCTCCCTCATATCTCATTTCTTGCTAGTTTCTCTCAGTCACAGGGCTTCAGCTCAGCAGCTCTTCAGAAGCCCTCCTCTGCAGGGTCTGCCTCTCCCCATGCTGCCAACTTTCTAGATTTCATCAGACATCCCATTTGAGTCACCATTTTTCTTAAAGCTCCAGCTCTCAGACTCACACAAATATATGAAAATTTCCTTCATGTAAGGGAAAGTTCTTATTCTTCATAGATGCCAGGAAAAGCTAGGAATGGAGCCTGACTGTAACCCAAAAGCTCAATATCAAAGGCCTGAGAAAAACACCTGTATCTTCTTACACTACTGAGATGTTTATGATTTGAGAGATTTGGGTCCTGGATCGGGTATCTGAAGTCTTGCTGGCCGTGTTGCCCTCCCCACTCCTTGATTTTCAATGGGTCTCTCTTGTCTCCAGCCTGCTGCTATGTCTTTCTAAATTTACACTGTTGCTTCCTAAAAAGGCTAATAGACCAAAAAGTTCTCCACAGCAGTATAGATTCTGGGTAAAAAAGGAGATTGATGTTCCGTTGAACACCAAAATTTAGTCCAGCTTAAGCACTGGTAGCACGTCCTTAGTATGGTCCTGAGCTTTGTTGCTGCAAATGTTACCATCATGTCTGCTTCCCGCCCTCTGCCTGAGCTTTATGTCCCTCTCCCTTAACTTAGGGCACAGCATCACTCGGTGTCAGGGAGAGAAAACAGCTGTCATCTTCCTTTCCCTTCCCTCCCTGGCTCCCTTGTCAGGTGAGCAGAGGTAGCCAGAAGCTGGCAAAGTTAAGCTGGTTATAACCAGTTTCCTACCACTGCTGTAATTTGGCTCTTGTTTCTACAGCACAATACCCTGTTCACACTGAGCTTTTAGAGCCCCAAAGGCTTTCCGACTGAAGATGGAGGGAGTTGAACCTCAGGGTTAGGGCGTTCACAATTCACATGGGAAGCAAGTTAGTGCTCAAACCCAGGCTCCAAGTTTAGCATACGATGTGAACATGCCCACGTACTACAGTGTTGTCTTGGGGCCAACGTCTTAGGGCATCATCTTGAAGGTGAACACACCTCCTACCTTCACGTAACCTGCTCAGCCAGGGGTTTTCAGTGTGTCCCTCACCCTGGTATGCAAGTGTGTAAGATTTGTATCTGTTGCTGCTGCACATGGGCAGAGCTTTCCAGGGAAAGTGTGTTTTTCAGCTCTTTCATGTGCCAGTATTGCCGCCACCTGGAGATGAAAGGAATGAAGGGACTTCCCTGCCAGCCTTTTCCCTACCTCCATTCATCTGCCTTTTCTCAGCTACAAAGCACTCTCCTCTATTTCAGCTGGAGGAAGAGCTGGCAGCCTCCCAGCTCTTGCGGTTATGATATCCCAGGCGTGCAGCCTGTTGTGAGCCCTGCTCTGCAAAGAACGGGGCCCTTACGCTCTTGGTAAAAACACGGCTCCTGGGCACTAGGGGAGGCTTTGGCAAAAGGAAGCAACCCCCATTCTGTGCACTCACAGTCCTCCACCTTCTGGGAGGAGGCAACTTGCCCTGGGCTTTCCTGTCCTTGTTAGTTTAGCATATATGTTGCAGATCTGTATGAATGAATACAGGCTTGTGTGTTCAGCAAGCTGTATATGTAAAGGAGTAGGGGTTTTGTCCATGTATTTTATGGCACTGTCTGGGTACCGAAATCGGAGGGAGCTTATACTCTGCATGTGCACGTGCACATTTTCATGTTGTCTGCACGTGTGTGCATGCATATATGCATTTCCATATTGCATCTAATAGGCTCTTTGTTTCTCCAGAGAAGAAGGAAAAGGAAATCCGCATGTAATGAATCCATTTATTTTATGGAGCTCCCCTGGAGAGAGGCTGGGGAGCACGATTTATGCAAAAAATCAGGCAGCTGCTGTTGGGAGGGGGACATCAATCTGGTTTTGATTTTCATTTGTAAGTGGAGGTGGCCACACAAGCCAATGCCTCGTAAACTCCCTGTAGAGGAGAGTGGCCCGTTGGTGTGAGGCTGTCAGAGCCTATTTGGCCATTAGTATCGAGCTGTTCTCCTCTGCATCTGACTAATTCCTGCCCTGTTGTTCTGCTTTCTTAGGATGTGTTTCCCCATGCTGAGGCCTCCCATTAGAGGAGAGAGGCAGAGATGTACTGGGGAACAGACTGAAATCTTTGTATTAAAAGTGCAGAAAAGCCCTTAGCAGAGCATTTGCACTTTATGCCACAATTCAGTATAAAATGTATACTATTAAAAAAAAAAAAAGTAACATGACTCGTATGCTACAGTCCAGTTTTTCTCTGCCATTTTATAAAAACACAGAGAGTGAGATGGGATGGAAAGACTCCTGTTTTGGAAGAAATGGCCTGGAAACTACATACAACTCATCAGTCTTTTGTCCATCCCTGCCATGTTGCATATTGTCAGGACTGTGAGTACAAAGGGACAGTGGGAAGGTTGCCCATGGGAGAGATGCCTTAGCGGGGCAGAACTCTTGACAGAATTCTGTTTTATTATCTGATTCTTCATCAGATTAAGAGTCCATGGAGTTTACCCATCAGTAGTATACCATAACTCATTCTGTGATTGTCCCATTTGACAAGAAAATTGCATTTGGCTTCCTGATGATCTCCCCCAGCTGTCTGTGCATGGCATAGCTGATACACAAAGAATCTAACTCAAAATCTAACTAAGGGTCCATATTCTTCACGAGAATCTCGTGCTTGTCCAGAAGAGGTAGGCAGGTAAGTGGACAAACAGATATATCAATTCAGGGCCAAAGAATGAAAACTAGTCTTTCCTGAAAACTGTTCTCATATGCTACGAGCAATTAATTAATGGACAAAGTTAATAATTTTTTTATTTTACTTACTCTATGTAACTTGGGTCTCTACAGAGAACATAGATTCTCTAGTTCTCAACATTGAACGATATTTTTAGATCCCTCAGATACATGTTGTCCTTACAGAGAACAGACAACACTTGACTGTTGACATTGAACTTTACAGGACTTTTCTTTGGCAAAATTAAGGCCCAGTGGTGGGACAGCAAGAAGAATTTGGAAGAAGAGGTGTGGTTCACTTACCGTTCCCTAAAATGCTCAAACCACCTTGCAGAAGAAGGATTTGTTTTGAGAGCTACAAAAAGGAGGGTGGCTCATTTGCATGTAACACCTTTGTTGATTTTCCAGGTATTATTTCTGTGGCTTTCTAAGAACTTCATTTGCCACCAGCTTATAAATCAAGGGTGTTTACATTATGCTGCCAGCAATACAGCCCCTGGCATCACACTGCTCTTGCAAAACATTCTGAACCTCCTGTTCCCAAGTATCTGGAAGGGGAAAAAAAATGATACCTTGAAAATATAAAGGCCAAGTATGCATTGATGTGAAATGCTGACTTCAGAGAGGCAGCCACTGGTTTTTTTTCTGGGGCCTCTCCTTGAAGCCAAATGCAGTAGGTCAACTGGGCCATCAGTTTTCAGGCCAAGAGTTGCTTTTACAGGCCACACTGGAAAAAAAGTCTGATCTGTGGAAGAATGGATCAGCTCACAGAGCTTCCACCAGCAGCAACTTTTAAGCATAAAGTCAGATCCATTTCACAAATTTTGTTTTGAAAGAAACCTAATAGTTTACCAAGTCTTAGAACTACTAGTCCCGTAGCAGTGAGAGGAAATAGCCTGCAGTATCTCTGAAGACCAAGAGAAGCCTCCATACAACCCAAGTGAGGACCACACAGGGGAATTAAGACAGCAGCTGTGAGTAAAGAAGGTTCCAGCCTGGCCTCTGGGCACCCACAAAAGGCCTTCTGATACTCCTTACGCAAAAGCTGTGGGTCCATTGCTGTGTGTTTGGAACAAGTCTTAGTATACAACAAGGGAAGTTGGAAAAAAACTTGAAGAGCCTAGTCTAGTTCAGCTCATCAAGAACAAAGACCCTTCTAGCAGCAAATAACTCAGCATGACCCTGACTCTGTTGTCTAGGAGGTGATTTTCATCCAAGAGCTCCTCACCAGAAATTACACCTTTTCAGCCAGCTCTCTGCAGTTCCTACTGACTTGGTCTAATGAAAGTGACTTGTAACCAATACTGGTTTAGTAAAGCTCCTATCTAGATCAAAATTGACCTCAGCTGGCTCCTGTTGTTTCCAAAAAGCTCCTGCTGATTTGGCTGACTGACTGAGGTCCAAGAAAACTGTGTGTAAGCCCTGAATTAGCAGAGGGTAAATTCTCCCTTTCTGGAAGACACAAGAGAAAGGAACAAAGCCAAGAGGAACAGAGTCAACTTGTCTGGATAGAAATCTTTCCAGAAACTCCTCCTCTAGGGCCACTGACCCCGAGTTGAACACCAAGACACCACGGGCAGACCAGCATCCCATGCCACAGTGACATAAACTTCCCCAGCCCTTACTCACTTTCTTTCTAGCTTTATTTGATTGCCCCAGGCCTGGACACCAGCACAACTTCATGCTACAGCC
The DNA here is from genome assembly GCA_013400695.1 of Neodrepanis coruscans. NCBI lineage: Eukaryota > Metazoa > Chordata > Aves > Passeriformes > Philepittidae > Neodrepanis > Neodrepanis coruscans. The sequence goes on along the minus strand of VYZS01020005.1, from coordinate 10,170 downwards.
ACATGCAGAGAGAACTATCCTCAAGAAGGGTTCTTTCGTCTAGCAAGGGGCCAAAATCTTAGGCCCAAAGCAGACATTCAAAAGCACACTGTACTTTGGAGATGAGCCCAGTAAGACTTTCAGGCACTTTCCTCACCCCTCTCAAGTTCTTGACAGAACTTGATTCAAAACGATTGCTTTGATTAGAGGCTTATGGCTACTTAAGCATCTGACTTCCATGCATGGTCCACCTGGCAAAGCAGGCACACCTCCCCCAAATCCATGCCGGGCCCATAACATTTGCAGGCTGTGTGGGCTGCTCTGTTTCAGGGCCGCAGAGCTTGTCGCCTTCCCTCCAGCTGCAGCATCGGCAGCATCATGCTGACAGGTTCAAGTCATGCAGAGAAGGTTGTTTTTATAACCCACTCTCTTTTAACAAAACTTTCCCAAGCATATTCCTCTACATTACAGTCAAGAACACCTGCTGCTCAGGGAGATTCAGATTCTTAAAGGAAAATGAGGGGGAGGGGGGGAGATAAAAACAAAACAACTGAAAAAACAGATACATAATGGCATCCAAGGAAGAAGAAAGCACCTTAGCACTAACCAGTTACTCCAAATACTGAGATCTGCCAACATCCTCCATTTCCTGACTGGCAATTCCTCTCCTTTCACTTTCCCTGGTGTTACCACAACCAGCTCTGCTGATCTACAGCTCTCCTACTGTTCCAGCCTTGGGACAACAAGATATTCCCCAGTAGCTGTTTGAGCCTTGATCAACAGCCCCCAGTGCAACAGTGACATGTTGGTCTACTTACAAACTAATCAAAGCTCAGCTCTGTGATCCTACAACCCATCTCTGCTGCATGTCTTGGCCTTCACTTATGACACTCCAACTTCCTCATTCACAGCACAGGTCTTTCCATGCATCTCAGTCCCAACTGATCATCTGCTTTAGCCCATACAGGCAGAAACCTGGAACATGTGAGTCGCTCTGTTGTAGGAGTCCCAAGGCCTCCATAGTTCAGTATTCCACCTCCTGAAAAACCTACCAGACTAGACAGGGGAGGATTTAAAATCCACTTAGTAGCCTGTCCACCATCCAAATTTGAACTGAAATTAGTTTAAAAGCCTGAAGCCTCGTGTCTATTGTGGCTTTCAATTATATTATTAATAATTACAGTGGCTCTCTACATACTTGCCATTCACACACTGCCCAAAAAGTAAACAGTAATATCAAAAGCACATTGAGTAGTGCTGCTCAGGTCTTTTCCTAAATTAAAAGAATTAAATTAGAGCAATTCAAGATGCTTGAGCAAATGCGTTTTCTCCCACATCATATGTTGCCTTCTGGCATTCTACAGGGAACTTAATTTGCCATGAAGCCTCCTCCTCTGTAAGTTTAGCTGGGTCTCTCTGAACTCTTCTCTAGTCTTGATCAACCTAAATTTGGCTAGTGCTCACATACTAATATTGAAAGCTCCCACAGTGCAAATGAAAAAAACATGCTATAAAAAGATTCAAAACAATACCATTTGTTTTTTGTTTTAAAATTTTGGTATTGAATTTCATGCTATTGAACCCACAGCCCTGGAGACCAAAGTGCCCTTCTTACTCAAAAGGAGATACATAGGCAAGACAAGATTCTTCACAGTGTGTGGGAGGATCAGCTTCTACATTCCCTAAAGAATTTGGACTCTGAGGAATATTTAGTCCACAACCTCTTTGATTAAACTATCAGTGACTACAATGAAAGTCCAAGGCCTTTTTGAGACAAAGATGATATTCTTGAGCACTAGGAACTGGACTACAAAAAAGCCCAACTTACTTCACATATGTACTTCCAAAGAGCTGTCAAATGAAAACAGCTTATTGTGGAATGGTTTTGTCAGGAGAATGAATATTCACTCAAGAACAAAACAAAACCTACCAACCCCTCTGACTTTAAAAACAAAAAGCCCCCTGGCCAAGAGTTTCAAAGCTGTTCACCATTCTCAGCCAGCTTGAGAACCAGGATCCAACAAAGTTCAAGAGCTGCTGCTGCCCAGTAGGACAGGGAATGAGATCCCAAACAGGTATGAACCAGCTGTGAAAAAGTAGAAGGTTAACATGCCCCCATCCATGATTGGACAGCACGCCTGTGAAAACCGAAATAAATATTAACTACAGTCACAATCTTGTCTGGAGACTAGTAGAATTCTCCCCAGTTGCAACTATGGAATATTATGTGGTGAGGATCTGCAGCTGAGCTGATTTACTGCTAAACTGTGCTTGTATGTTCGCAGGAGGTTCTCATTCCCTTGCTGCTGAATTGCTCCTCCTTAAAACAAGAGACAAAGAGTCCTAGTGCTCTTTTGAATATCTCTCTGGTTCATTTTTCCAGTTGCAAAGCAAATTGTTTGAAGTTTCATCATCTTGCCAGACTCATAAACTATGAAGCACTAGCCAAATTGTGAAGAACAGCATGTTTTATGAAACCAAATTAAACTATGGCCATCAGTATCTCACTTTCATCTTTGCTGAGTACTGCCTCAGCTTCTTGTTGCATGCCAAGCTCATGTTCTTCCCTCATTCACTCAATGAGATTACAGTTAACAGTTTTGTTTTCTTGTTTGGAGGAGGAGGGGGGGGTGTGCTGGGGCGGGGAACATACACAAAAGCAGAGTCCTTCTTGTTTATATACTAGATCTGCAGGGTACCAAAAACAAGTATCTTTGGGGTCAGGAGGGGATTTTATTTCCATGTCTCGAATATCAAAATGGGAATTGGTTGTCATTATAACTCACACAAACAGACACAGAATGCCTTTCCCAGAAAGAACTGATAGAAATTATATGAAAAGAAACACCACACTGCAATATACTTCAGAAATCCTCATCAGTGGAACTGCACTTTGAGCTGCACAACTTGGCCCATGTAGACCCCCTAGTCCAATGTACGAGGAGATCTGGAAACTGTCATAAAAGTACTCCCATGTCCTTCTTTCTCCAAAGGAAATTCTCTTTTCCTTTAAATGTCTCTGAACAGATAAGGCATCCAGTCAGCTATGACTCCTATAGGAAGCCATAGGAAAATGCAAAAGTATATTGTGTTTTCACCTGATGACAAGAAGGACAATGCTATAGTTTTCCGGCAGCCTCCAAGTCTCTTCCAGCTCAATGATTACTAAAAGTAAAGAAATCACTAAAAATGCAACACAACAGACTGCAAAGTAGAAAGCATATACAGTTAGTTAGAAATGAAGCAAAACTGATTGTAAGAGAACAACAATCATCACTCCAGCCCACCTGATCTTTTTTCCAACTTGTCAGTCCAGGAAACAAGCTTGATGATGAGTGAAACAAAACAAACAGAGATGTCCTACTGCCTTGTACTGTTATCACTCTTCTATTGTCTTTCACTGTCTTTGACTGTCTTTTCTTTGGAAGACTGCCTAATAATACTGTCTCAAATTGTCTACTACTCAGTGCAGTTTTGGTGCTAAGTGATAAAAATGAAGCAAGAAGAGCATTTCCTGATTTTATTTGTCATGATATTTGAGGTTTTTCATGCTGAAAAATATTGGAAAATTCAACACAAAACAAAAAACTAGAGAGCAAATGCATTTTTTCCACATTTGCAGAACACAAAGATAAACAGAGGTTTGGATTACAGTGCTTTGTGTATTAGACACATCTGCTGGCACTCATGGTGGTAGCACACATAGGTGTGTATATGAAGTGCCATGTTCTAAACTTCTAAAGAGCTGGAAAATAGCAGCATCCCAAAGAAATACCACTCTGAGAACTACATCAACAGTGCAGTTGGCTAAATGCACACTCTTCTCAGAAATACTTGGAGGAGTTAGATGACTGAAAACCTCCAAAATTGAAGGACTTTGAGGCAAATCCAGCTGAGATATTTGTTATATGGTGCCAGCATAATTTCTCTGAAAGGCTAAAGAAAGGGGGGAAGCATGAAAAGGGTCAGTTGGGAATATATGTGCATGTGGGGGAGGGGGGAAAAGAAAAGGCAAAACTAGCTGAGAACAGGCTCCATTTAAATTGCATACAGACCTCACACAAAGCACAGAGAATTGGTCAGTAGATTGAAGCCATCTGGCTGGAGGAGCCGTAAGAGTAAAACCCTGCTGGAGATCTCCCCATCACATCCCATCATGGTCCAACATCAGAGCACAGCACGGGCTTCCCCCACTCCAATCTCATGGAGTGAAATATGGGAAGATGAGTAAGAAGAGAATTGGAAAGTTTCTCATTATAATACAGCCTCTTTTCTTTTCACAAAGCATAAACCCAGCTGGCACTCTCTCCTGAAAACTATTTCAGCCTTGACTCTATGCTTTGTTACAAAAATCCCATTTCACCTACAGTCTAGGTGTTTCATCCCCGGCTGGAATGGGCTGCTTGCACTCAGCCAGCCTCATGTAAACTCTTGACCAGAGTGATTGATGGCTGAGCTTGTGCATCCTCCTGCACTCAGAGACAGGGAGGCAAAGCTTACAGATGTCCATGCTAAATATTCAATAAAGCAGTTCCTACAGAGACACAACAGTTTGGCAGAAGGAAGGACTGAACACGACTGGTTTTGACTACATTGTCCCAAGGCCTCTCTAATAAATCTCAAGCTTTGGTGGCAGTGAGAGAGAAAATGTGTCAAGGCTCTACACTTTCCAGCCAACAGCACGGAACACTGATGCAGACAGCTGACTTCAGGCTTCCATGACTCCTCAGTGAAAGATCACCCCAGGGCTCTCCTCATGTGAATGAACCAGATGATTCGGAGTCTCCTCCTGCTCATCCTCGCCATTTACAAGCACATCTGTTATTGAAGGCAAACTCAGCATTTATTACAATGCAGCCTGGAAATCTCTGAAGATGTAACGTTTTTATTATAAAAACATATAAATGGATTTTAAAACTTATATAACGTGTCTTGATTTATGTCCCAGATAAAGCCTCCAACCTCATTTAATGCAAATTAACACTGCTTGTGTTTCAGCACACTGGTGTCTGAACACTCAGCAATGTAGTGGTCTTTGTGCCAACCAACCCTTACAAATTCAATGTTTTTTATTGTCTGTTTTTCTGAAGTCACTCCTTTACCTGGGTTGGAAAATCAAGGCACTTAACATCTGGAAAAATTAAAGCTTTGGAAGTTTGCCTGTCTGATTGCCATGGTATTGTTAGAAAGTTTTTGTTCCTTATGATTTTCCCATGCCGCCCAAATATTAATTGCCAGAGATCAAATCCAGTGCAAGTGCTTCAGTTGTTTTCCATCATTTTGACTTGCCCATACTGAACACTCCCAAAGCATCAAAAGTCATTAGTACTTTTTAAACACTGAAAATCTCAGAACTCATAATTTCTGTATCTGAAGTGATTTTCAGTGATCCTAAAGGCTTTTCCCTCTAATAAATGCCATCACTGAGGTATTTCAGTTGATGAGAACAATGCCACAGATACTGGGTATACAAACAGTAGCAGTGAACATATATATAAGGAAACAGTGGGGGGAGAAACAGAACTGAAGTGCTCTTTAAAAAGGAAGTTGGATTAATTTTCCCACTGGATTTTTCTTGTTTACACTTAGCTTGAAATCTTGGAAGGAAATGTAATGAAATTACTACTTGGTTATTTTACTTTGAAAAATAGCCAAATCCACTGGGAAAATAAGAAAACCTTAAAAATATAAACAAGTTATATTCAAGTGAGTCAGTCATTCTTCTACCAGAGTGCCATCTCCCGCTGCTCTCTTTGCAGCATTTCCTTCTTACCCCCTGCAGCCACCTCTCTACCCCCCTCCACACTTCCAGTTATTCATTTTTGTCCCAATATTATTCTCCTCCACCATCTAAAGTCTGTTTCAGAAGCTATCTGTCACTTCTTCATAGACACAGGCATTTGGGGTACACTGTTGTTGTGCAGAATGTGTTGGTCTTTCCTGCTGATGAGATGTGGCCACTCTCGACCAGGACACCTGGGTTCACACACGTGCAACAAACGTTGCAGGAGCCTCCATGCCCTGACAGACTCGTGACACTGGACAACCTTCAGTGAAGTTCCTGTATCTCTGTGGCTGGGCACGCTGACCTGTATTTTCAGTGCAACAGGATTGTTATTCTTTTCCCTTATTCAGACTTAGGAGGGGTTTTGTCACTTTTGCCTTTTATGATCAGAAATTTCATTTGAATTATCCAGACTTTTGTTTATGTAACTGTTAAATACTATTGTAATATGTGCTTTCTAAGTATGGACAACCCAACAAGATAAACCTGTGAATCTGTGTTGCTTTCACTACAACTGAGAGTCCTCAGGAGAGTTCTCAGGATCTGTAACATCTAATATACATGTAATAAGTAACAAGTAATTTTGAAAAGCTTAGTATTTTCCTTTAGTAATATTAGCATTTAAAAGCCTAGATGATCGATTGCTGGACTTGAACACATTTCTTCTGCTTTTGATCCCTCAACATCAAATTATAAGCGGTAACAGAAATTTTGGACATTTTGCAATTTATTTACTCATCACCGGATTCAGGTTTCCTAATTTTTCCAAAAGGGGGAAGGGCTGTTGGATGCAAAGTGAGCGCTGACCTGCACTGACCCCTTCTGGAAAGCACCAAAAATGTACCATTGGAAACAAACCTGTACTGGTCCAGCGGGTGCATGTGGGAACTACTTGACCTAATAGCTTTTTCCATCTCTATTCCTATGACTTTTAATCATGTTTGGTTGGAATAACCTCAGCCTTCACAAGCTATTTGCATGGGTAAGGCTCTGGAGCAAATATCCATGTCATCCAGTAGCATCCAGAGGACCAGAAAAGACCCAAAGGACTAGAAAAGTTTCTTTGTAGCTGGAAGCAGAAAACAGTGAGATGTTATAAGAAAACCAGCAAAACATAGTCCATTTTCAGACAAGAACAGAACACAAATGAGTATGAAAAGAAAAACAGAGCCTTACAGAATGTCTACAATGTGCAATCCCAAAGCAGCTCAAACAAGGGAATACAATTTCTCTGAGAACAGTGCCATAAAATCTCTGGAGGGCATAAGCAATTTGGACTTAAGTTTCTCATCTAAAATACGATACTGCCTTGCTCTTGACCAGACTCACACTTGGGAGCACAGGTTTCATTTTTATTCGAAAGGAAAAGGACTAATTCTTCAATGGCCAGTGACATCCTGTTCTGTTCCTTGGAAACGACCAGTTCTATCTAAACTGGATGACCCTCCACAGTGCTGACAAATCACAGACCATGGCCAAACTGGCTTGCAGAAAGAAAATCACTTTCTTTTCTCTCTTGTGTACACAGACATAGTGTTCAGGACTATATTTCTTTTCCCTTGAACACAAGACTTGATGAAATAAATGCACATTCAAAAATTATCTGCAAGAAATCAGAAATATGTCAAATTTCCAAATATGGAAAGAGATTGTGGGCTTCAACTCAAATTGGCACATGCTTTGTTTGTCTACTTGGGACTTGATGGTCTGCACTGCTAACATGTGTAGAAAATACATGACACACACAAAAAAAAAAAAAAAACCAGCTTGGGAGAAACAAGAAATCACTCAACCCAGAGAGTGCAGGTTTTTGAGAAAGCAGCTATCTTCCTTCTTTACATTAAATTTTGTGTCACTTAAATTCCTTTAGAGACAGCATTTGTTTGAAGGTTTGGCAAGCAAGTGTAGTACTTACTGTACTTGAATTATCACCATGTTGCTGGCTTCTTTCTGTCTGACTTAAGTATCTGCTTCAAAAGTCCCATGACATGGAGAAATTCTCGAAGAGCCATCAGCCCCCTGTCTACATAGCTTTACCATCATGAGCCAGCACTATGCCTACCAACCGTTGGTTTCTGTTCCTATGAAGGGAGCCACCTCTTCAGCTTTCCCAACCACAAGATGCAAGAAGGCCAGCAGAAGAAACTGCATTTATTTTAAGCCATTGAATAACCTCTCCTGTTAGGTTGTTGCAGACATACTCTTTCCACTAGGATAAAACTCACTTTATAAAGGAAAAAATAAAAAAAAAATACTGATAAAAAATGTGACATCACTATACCACTGTGCATGGCAATGTTCCTTCTCCTCATAAGGAAGCTATTCCCAGACTGGATGGCAGTAAATATTTTGTTTGGCTCTTATGTTTAAGCTTTTGGACAAGTTAAAGATCACTCTGATTCCAGAAATCATTATAGAGCATAAAGCAGTGAGACAGGAAGAGATCTCTTCCGGCAAGCATTCTTGCTCAATTCGCTTTCTGAATAACCACGATGGCCCTGTTTTCATTGCTTGGCATAAAGCACAAAAGCCTGGAGAGAAGCCCTGCCTTCATTCCCACTTCTTTGGAAAGTCCCAGAGTTAAGTGCAGAGATCTGTCACAGAAAGATTTGCAAACTAGACTGTAACAAGAAGCAAGTGTAAGACACAAGAGGACAGAGGTGGAAGACCTCCTGTGACAGGAAGAGCAAAATATATTTTACAATAGATTTTATGTCACATTTTACACCACATTTTAGTTATAAACTCAGGAAATGTACAAAAAATCTCAGATGAGTGCTGTTGACCACTGCTGGAATAGAATGGCACAAATGTCCATCAATGCACGTAACTCCCAAGTGATTTTAATTTACGTGGTTAGTTTTTGCTTCCTGGATATTTTAAGAGTTAAAATGACAGACAGCAAACAAGCACATGGAGAAACCTCCTGAATGGCCTTTGCTATCGAGTACAGATCAGCTCAAGGACTCTCATCACAAAGATGCAGCATTACCATGTAAGACGAACTGTTGCTATCTGAAGTCCCAGCAAACTAAGGGAGCTCCAAGTGGGCACTTCTAGGCTACCTTTCACTAAAGGCAGGTGTAAGAAGCAAAGACATGAGTCATGCTAAGAAAGATAATGGGAAAAGTGATGCCTCAGCAGCCCAGAGGCTGCCAGACCTGCCAAAGTCATGTTATGTTAAAAGAAAATGGAAAGCATTTAAACTGTAACCAACTGAGTTACAAGAGTTACAGCCTGGTAACATGCTGCTTCAAATCTTCACCTGCTGAAATACACAAATCACCATAGGAACACGCAGGGACCTCAGCATCCCTGGCACATACAGAAGTGGTGATTTGAAACAAGCCCCTTCCACACATCCCACAGATGGCCTGAAACCCTCCTTGATACAGGAGTCACCCCAAACACCATCAAAACAGAGTTGTCATATAGTTCTAGCAAAACCACCCCTTGGCCTTGCTCTCACTAGAGAGCCAGGAGAGACTCAGGAGCTCTGGCAGGAGTTTAACTCAGGCTTCCAAAGCACAAAGGCACCGGTTCCTCTAGATTTACCTCCATCCTCCTCAACATGAGCCAGCAGTGTGCCTGGGCGGCCAAGGCCAATGAGATCCTGGCCTGTATCAGGAATAGTGTGACCAGCAGCAGCAGGGAAGTGTTTCTCCCCCTCTACTCAGCACTGGTGAGGCCACACCTCAAGTTGTGTCCAGTCCTTCAATTTAGGAAGGGCACTGAGGTGCTCAAGCAAACCCAGAGAAGGGCTGTGAGGCTGGTGAAGGATCTGGAACAAAATTCCTGAAAGGAAAGGCTGAGGGAGCTGGAGGAGGCTCAAGGGTGACATTACCACTCTCTACAACTGCCTGACAGGAGGCTGCAGTGAGGTGGGTGTCCATCTCCTCTCCCAGACAATTAGGAACAGGACAAAAAGACACAGCCTCAAGCAGCAGCAGGGGAGGTTTAGGCTGAACATCAGAAAAAAAAATTTGGTTGTTAAACATTGGAATGGACTACCCAGGGAGGCGATGGAGTCATATTCCCTGAGGCGTTCGAGGAAAGACTGGACGTGGCACTCAGCGCTATGGTCTAGCTGACATGGAGCTGTTTCGGTCATAGCCTGGACTTGATGATCTCAGAGGCATTTTCCAACAACTGA
>VYZS01019993.1:1260-12692 GCA_013400695.1 Neodrepanis coruscans | reverse complement strand
ACATGAAGACATCATCAAAGCAGTTTCTAACTGACTTGTTTCAGCAAATAAAGAGCATACAGACGAATAGCATATTCTTAGATGCAGTATAATTTCACACACTCACTGCCTGGAGAGTGTCTGAGAGATCCCCATGACGGAAACAGGAATGCTGACCGTGTGTTTTCTTTTGTTCCTGTGCAATTAGCAAGTGTTTCATTAATTAAGGCACATGCCCCTTGAGATGCATTTCAACAAGTTAAAAAATAAACACAACAACTCTCCTGACATGGAAATACAGTGTAGTTGTGTGGATACAGATTTATCATTCGAAATATGAAGAGCACTAAAAACAGTGCATCAGGGAACTAGAGGTTTTCTGCCATATTTTGGCTGCTACTGGAGGCTTCATCAGCTCCCTAAGAGTAATTATTTAACTTTTTTGTGCTAAACAACCCTTAAAACATAGAGAATATGTATCCACACTATGTCCTGTATTATCCCTTCCACTGTCAGGGAAAAATCATGAAGAATTTATATCCATAAAAGATCTGGAGAGCTCTGGCTGGGGGAAAGAAAATTCCTGTAAGCATAGATATAACCACTAATATGCTACCTGAGCATGTAANTTACAACATATCCCAGCTTCACTTTACTTGCTTTTAGAAATCAGGCAGTGTCCTTTATTTCACCTTGTTAGGATTAGTTTGCATTTTTCTTTGTGTTTATAAAATATTTAAAAAGAAAGAAATAGGGTTTATAGGACAAATGCAAACATGGTGTAAAGTGATATAATTCCCATCAACTGCTGGGTGACCCAAAGTGGCTTCTACCAGGCATGGATTTTTCCACTCTCCTTGTGTCAGCTGTATTTCTCTCACTCCCAGGGGCTCTGATGAATAAATATTCTGAAGTTCTTAGATACTATTGGGATGAAATTTCAGTCCCATATGCATCCTTTCATGTTAATGTTTTCTTGTGATTCCAAAAGCCAAATGGCTCTATATACCTATAGGCATATATGTTTCCACAGAGGACATTAAACTTAATTTTGCAACAGTCCCTTGCTTTGTTCTGTGTGTTATGTAGCAGAACTCTCATGCAAAAGCAATAAAAGGCCCAGGTGGCACTAATCCATCCTGCTGATAGCATGGCTCTCAGTGCAAAAGCTATGTTCAGCTTATGGCTGAAGCCGTGCAGATGACTCAGTAGCAAATGACATGATCCTGTCATCTGCAAATTCAGTTCTAGCAGCAAGAGCCACTGTAGCAGTCTGTGTCCTGTGTGTGGACTGAGATTAGGAGGGGATGGAGGAGTGAGTTTTATGAGCTGGTTAATGATGCACAACTGAAATGCACCGAGGGGGAGCCAGTCAGACACTTGACTCAGCCACCTTCACTGTTTTCCTCAAAACAGTAATAGACATTAGTGTCAGCAGAGTTGGAAGCAAGGCAGAACTGCTCAGAAAAGGCTCAGACTTGTTTTAAGTAATAAAACTCCAAGTTAGAATTAACAAACTGAGAAAGAGAGACAATAACAGATGATGTATGGAGACACTGCTTTAACCAAATGTTCATGAATCAAGTACATATTCATAGAGAGGTAGCCAGTGAACATACCTTTTCCAGTTGTACTTTTTCTTCTTTTCTTTTGTAGTTTGCGTTTCAAATGGCAAAACATACTCGCACGGTGAATCTTGGCATCCTAATCTCCGGGCCTTTGGAATTGTAGAGTGTGTGTTGTGTACCTGCAACATCACCAAACAAGAATGTAAGAAAATTCACTGTCCAGAACAATATCCCTGCAAATATCCTCAGAAAGTAGAAGGAAAATGCTGTAAAGTCTGTCCAGGTAAAACAAAGTTGATCGCAGATCGCCTTTTTGCTGTGCATGTTAAGAGGCTTGGCTTAAGCCTTCTGGTCACAGTAGCTCTGGTGCAAACAGCAGTAGCTGTGCCCGTGTTCTGAGATGTGTGCAGAGGTCTCAGTGTGGGGCAGGCAAAGATGCCTGGCCAGCTCTGCTCTCACTGCTGCTCCTCAGACATGGGCCATGCTGCCTGGCACATGCATTCTGATAAGTCACTGCCTTTCTCTCTGCTCTTAGCACGTTTTCCTGATGCTCGTTTCCAAAAAGAGTATTACAGAAATGTATACAGAAAGTTCATTACTGTCATAAGACTCCGATCCTTCCCCCGCCACAGTGCCCACGGAACTTTCAAATCATTTTATAGCTTGTGAAATCTATATGGAGATAACATCATTTCTGCTTTTTAAAATGTGCTAGAAGGATTCAAAACTCTGATTGGTGTCAGTTACGTAACTTAATCCTTAAAATAAATACTAACTTATCACAGATTTAGCATTATGTCTATGCTGCACTAATGATAAAACTTACGTAGACATTACCAAAGTAAATGCCTACAGCTAGTGAAAAATCTGCTAGTAGAGATTTGCTGATGGTCTGCCAAAGGACCAGACATGTTGCATATGATACAAAAGGTAAAGGAGTGTCAAGTTTCCTGTGCCTTTAAACTTTTTTTTCTCATCTATATGGCCCATTTCTGTGTTTGTTTGGTGATGCACTGTGCAGAAATGCTCTGGGGAAATGAGCTGCTCAGCTGTATATAGAAACCTTCATAGAATGCATACTTCCCATCTTTTGCTAACCTTGCTTCCTGGGGAAAAAACATGGTGCAGCGACAGTGGGCAGGCAAGATGTGTGTATCTAGATCTTTTGGATACCTGTGAAGGTATCCACATCCACAGCTTTCACTGGAAGAACAAAATCTGGCTAACAGGCTTCAATAGAAAATTTAAGGGCGAAAAGAATGTTACTGTCTTGTTTTTTGAGATTGTTTGCCCATTTTCAAGCAAGCTGAACCTCTTCCTGCAGTCTGTGTTGTATGTGTGGAGATTATATTAATTTTTAAATGTTTCTACAAACAGCAGTCTAAGCCTCTGTGTTGCATCAGCTCTCTTACATTCTTGTCCAACTCCCAATTGCAAACAGAATAATTATAATTTTTACTCATATGCTCTACGTCTTTACCAGGTGGGCAAAAGAAAACGTGCACTTGCAAACCTCCTAGGTTCTACCTGCCCTTCTCCTCAGCAAAGCATTAAGCTGGATGTCTTCACACTGGCCAACCACCAATTTTCATTTAGTTATTTTATTACCTCTGAGATTTCTACCATTATTTTGAATATTCTTGAAAAGGGATCAAAAATTGTGAGGAATCTCCCAGACCACATGGTTTTACAGCTCATTTCCTTAGGAGATTGGACTGTAAAATATGAATATTGTCTTGCCACCATGGACAGCCCACCAGAACCAGGAGAACAGAACACTGTTAAGTGTCTGGGGCTTAGCTGGAGATAGGTTTGAGTGGCCATACAAATGAAAATTCTACTTTTAACCTAAACCTGCTTGGCTATTGGTGCCAAGTAAGTTCTGCAGGAGTTGATTACAGCTGGAGTATGTATTTTGGGCTTTTTTTTTTTAAGCAGAAGATGTGCCAAGTCAAACCTTTGACAACAAAGACTACTTCTGTGGGAAAGAGACATTTCCTGTCTATGAATCCGTTTTCACAGAGGAAGGAGAAACCATTAGAAAAATTGCAATAGAGATTGAAAAGCCACCTCAAATAGAAATACATGTGTGGACAATTAGAAAAGGTGAGTTGAGCAAGTTCTTTCTTTAAACAGTGTATCATCTGCCATTAATGTCCCAGGACAGTTTACAGATCCAGACATTTTGAGACTGCTGTTCTCTGGCTATTTAGGGTATCACTGTTATTGCCACTTCCAACATACTCAAGCTTTTCTACTCAAGTTCTACAAAAACAATTAGAAACAGACAAAGCTGTAGTTCTGCAAAGTTCTACTCTTCATTGGGAGAAAAAGCACAACAAACAGGTTGTTAGCAGTATTCTGTGCAATTTATTGCAGAGAAATGAGTTTGAACCAAGTGCTTGGAGGCTCTTACTGAGGATGGACCAAAATGCTTTCCATTGAAATCAGTCTACCCTGTCTGCCTTAGTGATGCTACATCCATGATGGTCTAGAATATGGGCAAAAAATGTGTTAAGGATGGAAACAATGTCTTTTACTAGACTAACTGGTAAAATTAAAACAAAATAGAAAAGCATTCAGAAGCCCAAGCATGAGTACAAATCATGAACTTTCGATGTAATAAAAATTAACTCCAGCCTCCCAAAAATCTGATCTACTTCATCTACTTCAAAGTAAAAAGCATATGATCCTCAGAGGAAACCCTCACATAGTGCAGCCCTATACATTGAAATGATACATCTCTACAATTTGCTTTAAAGCAGAAAACCAAGGCCAAAGTGGGAGCACAAAAGAAGTCACAGAGCATTGGATAGTTCACACGTACTGTGTGTGCTCAGGAAGCCACAAAGCCTCATAATGGTCTGACAGTGATGTCTGATGGCTCATGACAGGCAAAATAGTATCTAACTGCAAAATTACACTGTTCTCCAAGACACTGGGATTTTTGGCTTCTGTTGTAATCTTACATTTACTCAAAATAAGAAAGATTCAGCTATTTTGGAAGATTTGTTTAATTCTCACATCTCTCCCTAACTCACTGCAATCACGATTTCATGGAAGGATTTACAGGGGAGTAGTAAAAAAAGGGGAGTGGGGGTGGAAAAGAGAACACAAAAAGAATAGGCTGAAAATTTAAAAAAAAAGGCAGACAGCACTCCAGGTTTAGAACTGTATTTCCAGTAACATACATTTTCCATTTCTTTGCTGAAGGGATTTTGCGTCACTTCTATGTTGAAAAAGTGTCCAAGAGAGAATTTGAAGAATTTCCTTACTTCAAGTTGATAACAAGGACAACCCTCAGTAAGTAAAATTCTGGCCTCTTGAGGTTTCTACTCTCCATATAATCATAGCTGTGAAAAACATTCTCTGCTACTCAACACAGTCAAATGGATGCACTGATTTTTCCTCCAGTACGTGGTCACAATATTTTTATAAGTTCAGATTTAAATAATCAAAATGCAGTAATCTAAAATATAAATACATATAACAGTAGTTTATGTCCATGCTGCCTTAGTCTCCTGTATTTTGATACAAGATAGGCTGTTTTCTGTCCATACTGATAAAAGTCTGAAATACAACTGATGTCAGCACAGCAGCACAATTTGGATTTATTTATGTAACATGTCAAGTTATCCAAGTGTTTTAGAAAGTCACTTAGAAGGGAAAAAAATCAGATATTATTAAAGGAGTTCTACATACACATATATTATGTTTGAAAGTTTACTTTCCTAAGTTTTTAACAATAGCTTTATTATTAAAATGTGTGTTTTGAAAGGACATGTACTTTTTTATCACTCTTGATTTGATTTCGTATTTGTATCTCATCAAGTTTGGGATTTTGATAGTAGTTAACAGCTACTAATTCAGCTGATTTGATAGTTGAATTAAACTGTAGATATTCTTAATTCCTAGTTCTTTTGCATTACAACTTTTCATTTTTTCTGTATTTTTTCCTAATTAAGTAAAGAAGTCTTTTTCCCAGGAATAATATATTCTAAATGATACAGGCCTATTGAAATACAGACATCTTTTCATATAAAAATTCCCTTCTTCTTTGCCATTGGTCTTCCTTAGCTTGTCATTGTTACCTGTAATGCAGCATTCTAGTTATCAGGACAACACTATTAACATTATCAAAAATGTGCAGAAATATTAATCTCCATCAAACACAGTTTGTATCATACACAGGTAGGCAGAGTTCATAGCACATGAAACACGTAGATGTTTTGTTTCCCACTTTTAAATATTTTGGTTTTCCAGGGGATCCAGTTTCATAAGTGGTTGAATAAATAGAACCAACTTACGAGACTACTTAATTAAAGAAAATAATAATATTCTGGTCCTTTTTATTATTTTGAACAAAGTTATTTTGCATGGGGTGTGTTATGTGATTGTATGATACCTCAGAATATTTTCCATGTGAAGATTGGACATCCCCTCTTTGACCATTTGAATTAGTTGGTTTGCAGAGTGCTTGTAAATGTCTTCAAAGTTCCCTGTGCCCTTTCCTAAGTCAGTATCTGTCTCTTTTGTGTTTTTGTTTTAGGCCAGTGGAAAATATTTAGCGAGGGAGAAGCTCAGATCAGCCAAATGTGCGAAAGCAGAGTGTGCAGGACTGAGCTCGAGGATTTGGTAAAAGTTTTGTACCTTGAAAAATCTGAAAAGGGTCACTGTTAAGGGAGACAGCACTGGAGGGAAAAAGCAAGAAAACTTACGAAAACTTGGATCTGCAGCTGGACTGCAGGCTTATTTTGCTTAAGTCGACAGTTGCCCTAAAAACCAAAACTATAATGCAGTAATTATTCACATCATGCACAGCAAATTTGCTGCTTTATGTGTAGTGGTCTGTGTCAACCATTCAAGTATCTCCTCCAAAAGACTAGGAGGCTCTGTGAGACTGGTGGGGGAAGCAGAAAGAGAGACTGTGCTTTCCCAGAGTTGCATTTCCTTACAAGTAAAAAAGAGAAAACAGAACACTTTTATTGTTGTTATTTGGCAAGTTATTCAAACTAATGAAAAGAAGGACACCTAATAAATGTGCAGGAGCTATGGAGAACATTATTTCCTGTGCTGAATTTATACCATTTCTGATGAAATGACTCATGGATTTCTTTTAGTAGTGGAGGAAAAATACAAGAGATACAATACTTGTGTTGGAGACATAAAAAGCAGATTTAAACTAACAAACTCCTAAGCAGCCTGCCTTTGGGATGATGTCTTGTAGCTGAGCAAACAAAGTCCATAAACTGAACAGCAGGTGTTAGTGGCAATCACTATATTTTTGTAGCAATTGGAGCAAATGTTGGCTTTTAAGTGGTTTTCACTGTTTCCTCCACCCACTTCTCTAAAAAATGTAAAGTGTTAGCTCCCTACCACAGTCCTAATAATTTCATTCTTCTGGGCCCTATTAACACATGGTCTTGGCTGATAAACCACCTTCTAAAGTGATGGGGCAGAAGGTAGTAAAGTACTTGCAGTGTTTTCAGAACACCTAGAACCTTAAACCTCACAATAACTCCCTAGAAGTTGTTACAGGGATTAATTTACTTGTTCTGATTTGTTACAAACCTAATCTGCATTTTTCTGAGAGTGACCTCTCAATTCTCATGATACGAAGACAACTCTCTCCCATGACAAACACCAAACAACTACAGCAGGCCTTTAAAGGACAGCAGCTCTGTGACAATTGTTATCTTTGTGAAGAAAAACAAATCTGAGAGAGTCTGTTCAATTTAGTGGAGCATGTCTACAGTGTGTTTAAGAGAGGTGGCTCTCTTCTGCAGAACAAGTGTAAGTATAATTTAAAAACTGTATTCTCTGAAGAGTCACCTGCACTGCACTGTGGCTTCAGTGTTGGATTAAATGCCAAGATGTGAGTGACTCTGCCTGCTTTTGCTCCCATTTTCTACTCCTCAAGTACACAGGAATACTGCTGTTCAAACACATGCTAGGAAACAAAGCTTTATAGAAATTACATGAATCAGGGGCTGGGCTTCACAGGGAGTAAAATCAACAGTGACAGCTATGGTTTTGAGATTTGTCATTCTGCCAGTGACAGCACTCCAGGGTGTCCCCATTCCTAAAGGAATGAAGGTGTGGCAGGGCTTGGTACTGGATGCCAAATGCCCATTCAGACAGAGCTTCACTGTCCTGAGGAGATCCTTGGCTTGAGCAGCAGACCCTGGCAGCCTCTGTCAGCACTGGCTCCTCCATGGTACCCAGGTCCTGCCTGTGCTGCCAGAACTTCAGGAGGAGTGGGATGCAGGGCTTCTCGACAAAAAGGAGCAAATAAGAATAGATATGAAGGTGAAGGAAAGGCTGAAGGGAATTAGGACATACAGGGTGATCTCGGGACCACGCTGCTGTCCCTAGGCCTGGATGGAGAGCAGATAAGATTTGGGAATACTGGCCATTTGGAAGTACAGCAAGTTGAAGGGTAGGAACACCTGGCCATGAGAAGTCCTCTATCACTGTTCATTAAAAGGAGAGCTAAGTGAATTGTCCCAGCACCTTTCCACAGGGACTGTAGCATCCATAAGTCCTCTCCTGGTGTTGGAAAGGGGTGTAGCATATCCAAACCGAGGTCATAAGACTTCACTGCACCAGACGTTACTGCAGTGTAACTGTAGAAGCAGTTTGGCATCAGCAGCACCCATTGCAGTGGCATCTACTGGCTTAAAATGTGCTGCAGAAGTGTAAAATTTTATTATAAAACTTTAGGAAGAGGTTCTGAGGAACTGTAGTGATCTGGTGGGAAGACCAGCAGTTGATTTCTCACCTAACAGGCATTGTCTGTTTGTAGCAGTAGCTGGTGAAAAAGACTAAGTGGAAAGTGTACAGTGTTTGTAATTTTTTTTATGAAGAAGGCAACCTGCTTTTTTGTATTTGTGACAGGATAGGTGGAATACAGGTTGTATATTTATTTTATAATAAACACTTTTTAAGAAAATCAAAAACCAATCATAAGCATCATTTAGTAAAATGCAACATTGCGTTTTTCCAGTTTCTGGTCACTTAAAACAACAAAATACACAGTGTCATGTTTTTAATTTTCTTCATGAGATGTATGTCTGTTATGGTACTTATTTATGTACTTGTTTTATCACTTTGACCTGGTTTGATAAATTAATAAACTCTGAAGTTGATAATAAAACAATATGGTTTGCTGTTTGGTCAGATGTTTGTTTTCAGTTCCCTGTTTGCAGTCTGGCTGCTGCAACCTCAGAGAAAGTCTAAAGCCAAGTGCCCAGCTGGGTGCAGTGAGTGGCTGCCTGCTGTGAAATTGGTACAGAGATATGGAAGAGTGAGATTGAGAAATATCCAATTTAATTCAGCTTTAACCTACCCAGCTTGATTAATTTTGAAAATCAAAGCATTGTCATCCTTTTATGGAAACCAACTAAAAAAGAAATCAAGCATTGACAACTGAGAGAACAGTACAGGACATACTGCTTTCTAGACAATACGTATTCTGAAGATCAAAATAATTGGTGAAATGTTGATTGAATCAATCTGTGCTAATGACTAAAAGAGATGACTTTCAGAAACATAAGAAAAAAAAAGTAAAACATCAACTCACACATGGCTAGGAGTGTAACTAAAATGGAGAGTATCAGCCTTGGCAGAGATGAGTGTTCCAAGTAAATCACTTTGAATCAATTACTACATCATATCTGAAATTCAGGATTCTCTGGAAAGTCCGAATCAAATTGATTGCTGTTATTTTGTCCCACCCTGCATATTCATTTTGGCCATCTTTTTGTTTTAGCAAGGAATCTGCTAGAAGAATCCTTTCCATGAGAACACTCCCTAGGCACATTTACCTGCTATGCTTTGCTCCCCTGTGTGAAAGGTGTTTTAGCAGCATACTAAATCTTATTTCTCACTTCACTCGTATCCCCCTCTCATATAACAGGGATCATCTCTGGCTCCACATGACTCCACAGGCCAGGAGGGGCTGGGTACTGAGAGGAGAGCCCTATTTCTGCTGTGTTCTTCTGAAAATACTTTTAAATGTACCTACACAAGTATAAGAGAAAAAACGTGTCAGCTTAACTAACACTCTCATCTTCCTACACTCTCCATTAAAAAAAGGTCAAAGCATTTCACAATTCAGATGATGACTCCTTCCAAAATAATTGATAGCACATGAAGTATTTGCGTAATGTTGGTGTGCTCTGGTGCCTATTGTGTTATCCATCTAAGATAAAAGCCAAGATTTTTGTAATTTATTGTGGGAGGGGTGAAAATTGACAAAGTTAATCCTTATTTCCATTTATTGCTTTTGTTTGAGGTTTGAAAAATGTCCTCGTCTTCTGATCTGAGGTTTTGGACTGTTTTACTTCTTGGGTAAAGTATGTCTGCAACTACATGAGTATATGAGTATGAACCCACAACCCTCCCTTCTCACATAACACTAACCCAACTGTGAGCAAGAATGCAAGGCATCCAAAGCAAAAACAAATAATTGATGTTAACTCTGTGAAAGAGTTTTTAATGTAGACACACTGGATGATAGTTCAGTATGTTCAGAAAATACAGAGACCCTGATTGCTCTCCCAATTTGTCCTCAAGTGACCTCAGCTCAAGAGACAGAAAGTACATCACACTAAGCTATATGTATAGCTGACAACTACAAAGAGCACCCATAGTTAGTTGACCTCTCCACCACATCAGGTCTATCTCCTATAGATTTACTTTCCTGTTTCTCTCTACTTTATTTGTTTTTTTCAGGGTCAACACCACAAAATCAGGTATGTTAAGGCCACAATAAATTAAAACTGCATTCTATTCCCACTGACAAAAGAGCAAATCTTTTTAAGAAGGGTTCCTGGAGAACTCATTCCAATACATATTGTACTGACATTAAACCCATTGTAGAGTGCTGTAGTTATTTACTGTGTACCAAAGGTACATTTTATACTTTTCACAGACAGATTCCCAGTCACTTCGTGTTGCTTAGCCTGCTCTAGCCTGCTCCTCCCCAGCTCAGTCCTCCCCTTGCCAACAGCTAGGATGGGACAATGAATTTGAGATCCAATCCTAGAGACATAAATAGTGGTCAAGTATTGCTTAAGGTTTATGTACTGGGGTATTTTTGTTCCACATCTCTAAATGAGAAGAGTCAGACTATCCTGTTAACAAATCTAGTTTGACATTAATGTGGCATTTATTATTATTTCCTGTACTAAAGTGGTGTGCAGTGTGGCCNTGGGCTCTTCCCATGACATCAGCTTATAACAAGCTCCCAATTTCTTTATAGTCTGCATGTGTTGGGAATTATTTACTCCATCTAAGTTATGTCCATGATGAGATCACTCTTATTAAGACAAAACTATCATAACTACCATGCTCATAATGATCATGCATCCTGCTAAATACGCAGTTTGTGGTAGCTGCAGTTCAACAGAGACTGAAACAGTTCCTACATAAACTTTTCTTGGTGTACTCAGGGTGAAATGGGAAGTGTTGTAGAAGCATCAAACAAGTGAGCTCTTGGGCCAGCTTTTTCCTCAGTGAAATAAAAAGGCATCATGTAGGAGTATTTATAGTTAGGTCTGCATAACTATTCATAAACTAATAGACAATAGTCACCAACTCATCAATCTTCACAAAGGCCTTACTAGAAAAAGGAAGATTTGATTTTAAATGCAGTTATTTAGTTAACAAAAAAATATTCTTAGAGACACATGATATATAGTGATGATATATTCCANTCACGGCTCACATTAATACGTAGAATGCCTAGGAAAATGTAGTCACTATCTTACTTTTCAAGCAACAAGTAAATCCTAAAGAAATTAGGCAGAGAAACTCCTGACAAAACTGCAGTATTTGAACACTGAATGTTGCAAACTGCAGCACTTCTTCCTGGCCTCTCCC
>VYZS01019976.1:0-15657 GCA_013400695.1 Neodrepanis coruscans | reverse complement strand
TTGCGGTGGCATTCCTGGGAAAGGATCTAGTGGTTCTAGTGGAGCCCTGGTCAGGCTGAGGGGAGTTCTGGGGGGCAGTGAGAGAACATTTAAGCCTGTTAGTGCCCTCAGGGACAAGACAGTTTCCCAGTACTTCTACAGCCTTTAACAAGAAATTAAATAGGGTGTTTAACATGTAGCTACTCAATGGTTTTAAACTAGGAAACAGACAGTGAACTCTTCAAAACATTAATTACTCAAGCCTTTGGAGAAACAGGTTTTTCAGAAAGGGAGGGCTTCAGCTCTATAACTGGATAATTAAATTCTATTTTCTACAACTGAATTTGACATCTAGGCTGCAACAGTAGGCTCTGGTCAACACAGTCAGTGGGATGAGAGAGTTAGTCAGCAGAGACACTCAGATTCATTCCTCTCATAACAAATGACAAAGGCCTAAGATGAATCAATGTTTCCTTTTAATTAAAAGCCCCAAATCTGTGTTTTCGCAGAGACAAGATACTCTTCAAGACGAGATATACTGTACATATAACTGCATAAACATACATAAATGGTATGATAGACAATTCTTTTATTTCTTAGTGGATAAAGGCAAAAAAAATTATATAGTAATTTAGCAGGCAAGGAGGAAAAGGGTGTGGCTAATTCATTACATAGATAACGACAGCATAATTCATTGGGACAAATGTTAGCCCCCAATGAAAATAATCACTTATATATGGCGTTCATTTTTTTTTCTTTTTAATAAAGTGCCAATTTTCTTTGCATAAGGTTTGAATTGTGTCACAAACAACTATTTCAACAAGATAAACTAGTATTTTGTTTTCAGTTTAATCAGTACTTCATCTAAACAAGCTGTTGTTAGAAAGCAATGAGCTTGTTACTAATTAATTAACCAGTCTGTTGAATGTTGCAATTTTCAAAAAAAAGAAAAGAGAAAGAAAGAAAAAAGCTCTGTACCAGCAAATAATTCTTTACTTGCAGTACCCCAAATTAAATTTACTTGATGTTTTTGGTCTCTACGCTAGTTTCATAATGAATGCTGACAGTAAATTTAGCAGAAGAACACTATATGTAAAGTATTACAATACACATAAATACTCTTACAGTAGGTGAATGTTCAATTAATTGACAGCATCAGATGTGAAAGCATATTGAAGATCTACACTTTCACTACCTTACTATATTTCACTATATCACATTTGCATATTGCTTCTCAAGTCTGCAAAATACTTCCTAAAACTCTAGAGGCCAATCTACAAAGATTTGGTAATATTCAGATTTAAATTTCAGTAACTGTGGTATGTTAATTCTGCTTATCTCTTCTAAATATGTTTTAGAAGGAAAGAAGGAAAGAGTTGTTCATAGCTGGAGTGATGGGTTAAGTACAGAAAAGCAGGGCTGAAATCTTCAACAGTCAAGATATTTTTCCATCAGCAGTCAACAGTCTCACTCTAGGCAGCTACATCTGCCATGCTAAGGCAACAGAGGAAGTGAAGAATTCAGGGGCACTTTCAAGAATATTTTTTTGTTTGTTTGTTTTGTGGTAGATAGATCTATTTAGCTGAGTTCTGGACTTTTTTGTGGCTACAAATTGGCCAATACTAAAGAATGAGTAAAATGAACAGAAGGGTGACCTAATGCTCTCTCAGTATAGCTACATCTTCTCTGGTAACTAAGTCAAAATGGTATTTTGCGAATAAAGTATGATCTACCCAAGGTAAATATTAATCTCGTGTCTCAGTGTAAATTCTAGAAAGTAAGCTTCATTACTTGCCTTGATAAAGTGGTTATAGAGTACAAATATTTCATAATGCACTGAACTCCCATAAATCAATTTAAAATTAGTTTACTGTCAAGTTGATAAATCTTAATGTTATACCTTGAAGGTGATTTAACAAGTATTTCACAGAGTATAATTTATACCATGTTAGCGAGAGATAAGAAAACAAGTGTTCCAAACCAATAATTATTGTCATATTCATTTATAAATTTTGCCATGTTAAAGATTTGAATAAAATTTTGAATAAAGCTTTTGGATACATAATATAATTCTGATGTGTAAACTCTGAAATCTCTTGGGTTAGGTATAACTTTAAGGTATTGTATAATTTTGTGGTTTATATAACCAGCTTTTCCTAAGACTGGAAACAGATCAATAGTCAGTGTAAGCATGAATAACACCAAGAAAGTGCTTGTTTATTTTCTTTTGGCTTTTACCACCCATGATAATCTCAAGCAATGGAAACACACATGCAGGAAGATATTAGGATTTCTTTCTAGCGTCAACCATAGTGGAGAATGTTGTTGATTATTTTCTCCAGCTAATCAGTTTCTTACCTCCTTTAATTATAAAAATATTGAATACTACATTGTGGAATAATATACATATATGATTATAATTGTAATAAGGAAATTTAAGGAGCATGAAGTGTGCTCATTCACAGTGAATGGACGAATCAGTAGAGTCATGGTATTATGTGTTCTCATGGCTTTTCTGCCTTCAAAAATGAACTCTATCACAGCATAGAATAATATAATTACATTTCAGAGTTACCTGCAGAAACTGTAGTTCTCATTTTTTCACTGAAGAAAAATTGGGGAAAAAAAATCACTAATTACATGTTTCTGGTCACTGAAGAGATGAGTCTTGAGAGGTACGAAAGGGCTGCTTCAAGAGTTACAAAGAGAAAAATTACTAGAGAGTTGAAAAAGGAGATAAGCAGCAGCATAACAACAGCCCAGCAAGAAGCTACATGCAGCCCAGGCTGCCTAGGAACACCATTTCACAAAAGGAGATCTCCGTCAGAGGGAAAATGGGTAGGAAGTTTTCCCAACAAGAGCTATGATTGCAGAAGCACTGCAGGATGATGAGAGCCAGACATATGCCCTTGGGCTACCTGTCAGCTCTGGGCTCCAGATTTCCCTCCCTCTGGCCCCTTCTCAGCTTCCAGAGTCCTTTTGAGGCACCTGGGACTGCCTGGCAGTTGTTCCAGGCTGCATGTGATGCTACAAGTGTACTTGTATGTGCACTTGAGTGTGCCTTTCTCTTCACTGATTCTTCGTGTTTTTCAACAAAGTTGTGTAGTTATGATTTTGGGTGCTGTTGTTGTACTTCAACATAAAGAAGACAATTTTTACCACAGCTTGTCAGGCAGACAGCAGAACTGAATTCTTACAGTTTGGTACACTAAAAAAAAAAATCTTTAAAAACCACCCATAATTCAGTTTATTTTAAAAATTAAAACTTAGGAGAGAACAAAAAAAAAAAAAAGAGTTTCTCATCATAATGATATTCTCTGAAACAACTAAACTGTTCATTGGATAGAGCCATGAGCATTAGATTCAAGCATTGTTCAGGTCTTTGCTCCTTCATAGATCTATTTTCTGTGTTAAGGTAAAATCATACAAAATGACAAAATATTTCTTCTCTCTCTGTCTTTATAATATCTATAATAGATTAGACAGATAAATATAAGGGAATCAGTGGCTGATCTTCCAGGCGACTTCCATGTGAACTGTTGAAACTTAATACAAAATTTAGTGAATCAACATTTGCTTTCATTAAATATTGACTAAAAATAAATTTCTTTATTATGATTTTCTATACGAGTTTTAATTTATATGTTTTTCTGTTAAAGGACAAGATTATAACCAATACTGAAATATATAATTAGAATACTACAAAGGAGTATGTGAAATATTCCCCTTCACTATAACCATCTTCAAATCTGAAAGCACTAGAGACAAGAGAGAAAAAGTCACTTTAATTTCAGTCAGTTGGCAAGACTAAGGATATGAAGGCTATATCTGATTTGCAATGATGATGAGAAAATTAGTTTATGTGGTATTTATTAAGTAGAAAATATATATAGCTATTTTCTCCCCATTGTTAAAATTTTAAAGACTGAGTGTGTAAACATATTTTTCTATTCCTAATATGAGAAAGAAGTCTTGGGCGTAGACCAGAGTTGATGATGAAAAAATGAGGTTAATACAAAATAAGGTTGCTTGACTATTTTCTCTTTATTTTCAGTGTATTGTGGCAGGAAAAATAAGTGTTAAACCTTTTTTAATTTCTTACTCATAAATGTACTTGATAGTTGCACAAGATTTTGTGTCTGGTTTCTCCTCCCATTATTGCCTAAGCATTTAGAAGGATATGAAGTCTGTTTTTGATTGTAAAAGGTCATAAATGAAATGGAATGCAGCACTGCTGACAACAAACACTTTGCAGATCTATCTGAGGCCATTAAAGGGCTGTTTACTTTGGGATGAAGGATTACCTATTAAATCTGAAAGAGGTTGCAAGCTGAATAAACACCATCTAGTAGGGTCAGTGCTCTTTATTGTCATGCAGTAGAAGGAACAAGAATGTTCTAGGTGGACTGGCAATGCATCTTGCATCTAAATCGTTCTGAAAGGATTATAAAGTGCTGAGTTGAAATGGCACTTACAGAAAATGACAATTTTCAACAGATTTTTTTCTGGACGGATATAGTTAAAAAATAAAAAGGATGATTAAGTCTTTTCCTGTAAATAAAAATGGCAGCTTACACTCTCCAGAGACGAGACAAAGGCAATATGTAATAAATATAATTCAAAGCAAGTCACTGGGTGCATCTGCAGGCATGTGACTGCAAAGACTTGTTCATTCTCCCAAGTAATTTAAGTGGAATAATGCTAAAAAAAAAAAATTACAGGATTTTGTGTCATAAACATTTTTTGAAGTCATATCCTTATGCTATACACATGTGGAAAAAATAAAATCTAGAATGATGAAGAAATGAGTTTTCAAATTGCTATTAAAAATATGTTTTTATAATCCTGATCAAGAAGGACTTATTGAAATGTAGCATTCTTTCAACTGATCTGAACAAAGTCTGGGAAGTGCAACCTGCAGCATGCTATTTGTAGGATGTGTGTCACTATCACGTCTCTAAATTAATTCCAGGTTCTTGGATGTCTTTTAACTGATGTTTGATTTTTCTTTTGTCTCTTGAATAGTGTAAGTGTCAAAATAGTCTCTTATGTTTTTTATTTGACTGCAGCATAGGCTATGAGTATATTTGAGCTATCAAGATAAATATCAACCTTTTTCAGCAGTCATCTGAGGAAATAATATACATAATTCTGATTTAACTAGTAAATATATACTTTTGTAGAGAGAGCAAAATCCAATGCATGTTTAGAAGTAACTTGAATCAATGTACTATGAGCTTTTTCTCATTCGTGACTACAGAATAAATTTCTTGGTTAGCACCATGGATAGAAATTATTAATTCTCATTTCACTGATTTACTGCCACCAAAATGAGAGTAATTGTTCTATAGCAGACTTTCAACTTCCTTCTGGTGCACTACACTGTGGAAGGCATTTATGTGTATGTACAAGTTTCCTCCTGCTGCTTTGATCAGTCCTATAAATAATACAGAAAATGCAATGATAAATAGTTGTACTGAACAGTAGGTATTTTGCAAATGGTTAACCTGAGCTTCTAAGGAGCTTTTGAAAGTCAGATTCTTGCTTTGGGTGTGGGTGTCTTGGGCCTGGTTGGAAGTACCCAGGTGATAAAGTCAGTAAGAAATAAGGTTCATTGTAATGTAACACTTCCTTGAAGACAAGTGTATGATTAATTAACCTTCAGAACTAGATCAATGGTGCCAGCTATTATCCATTCAGACTGTTTTGTGTTTGTTTTCGTTATCAACAGGCTATGCTCAGTGGGAAAATTAATGGTAAATAGAAAATTTATTTTCCCTCACTTTGCGCCAAGAGGGTTTAAAATTAGATAATGGTGATAGATTAGACATCTGGCATCAAATCTGACCTCTTTCACTGTTCTGTTTGAATGCATTATAGTGTATAACATCAGTGCCCCCTTCTAGAATAGGTTTAAAGTGTAAGTAATAGAAAAATAATATTCACGTATTATGATACAAATTTTAAAACATAATCTCAGAACTTCTATTAGTTGACACTTTAAATAGCATCATGGAAAATATTTCAAGCATTTCATTGGATTTGAGTCCATTTGCTTTTACTAGATTGAAAACAGGAGATTATAGCTCATAAAGGATTTTCTTGTGAATTCTGTTCCTAAATATTTTAATCTTTTCATCACTGCCAGATTGTAGAATCACAGAAAAGCAGAATGTGTGGTTATGAGTTTGTTTTTTTTTTTCTCTACTTATGACTTAGATATTTAGTTTTCAAAAGTCTTTTTACTTTTTATTGCTATTTAGATTTGTAAATCCATATTTTAAAATGTTGAATTCTATATCCTCTTTTGATTATGTTTGAATATGTTTTATTTATTGAGAATGATAGGATGTTTGCTTATTTCTACCAGTGATTTTAGATTTATTAATCTTTCCTTAAGCTCTGTCATTGATAATATTTTCGACTGCAGTTGAGCTCTGTATCGACTGTATTAATATGCATACTTTTGTTTGTCAGCTCATTTATTTCAGTGTTTTCAAGATAATAAACTGTTCTTCCCAGAGAATGGAAAACTCATTTGTTCAGTATGAGACAGTATTTTGGTACTAGGAAGTTGAATTTGTTTAGGATATTTTAGGACAAGTCTTTATGTTTTCTTGAATACAGTTTCTCTCTAAGTTTGTATAACTCATCATTTTGGGATGTGTTTTCCCCATTTAAGTGTTTTCTTCAATTTTTTAAAGTATAAATTAATGAAATCCTCATCTGTCAGTAGATATGTTGTTTTCACTTTCACACACAGCTAAAGCCATTAAATTATGCCCTACATAGTACATGATATGTATGCTATGAAAGGTAGTTTATTCTGCTGTTGCTACTTTCTGCTACACTAAGTAACTACGTAGTGCACCAATACATGCCAAGGATAGAGCAGAGTTGGGTGAAAGGATACACAGAGAAGGGATCTGGGTGTCCTGGTGGACACCAACCTTCCTACAAGCCAGAAACGAGCCCTTGCGGAGAACTGACCAACAACCTCCAGGGCTGAATTAGGCAGATTGCTGCCAGCAGCTCAAAGGAGAGTATCCTCCTGCTCTGTTCAGTCCTATGGAGACGCATCTGGATTGCTGGGATCAGTGATGGACTCCCCAGCACAAAAGAGACATGGACTTACCAGTGAAAGCACAAGAATGCACTGCACAAAAGGAAATTACTGCAAAGTCAGACTATTGTACAATTAAGAGAAATCATCAACAATATAAGTTGTACCAGCCTAAAGCTGTATCTGTGTCTCAGTCACACTTTTGGGACAGTCAGAGATACTCTTAGTTCACCCTGTGCTCTTCTCAGAGCCTGCCCTTCCTTTTCAGACTAACAATTTCAGACCAAGAACAACCAGAATATTGAAATGTTTTAAAGTGATACTTTCACAGATACCTTCATATAATTTCAAGAGCAAAACTTTCAGAACCCCAGCTTTAAACTGTAGATAATGATGCTTTCACTGGATTTTCCGAATACCTTCAGAGCTGTGAACTTTTTCTGTTACCTTGTGAATGAAACTAAATTAGCTTTTCAGATTTTAGAAACTGGGGACCGCATCTGCTGAAGTCTTTTACACTGTAAGGATGCTCTTAGAAAATCTAATATACAACAATAGTGGTAAAAATTTGGCACATCTGCAAAATTGTACTAAGCCATCAAACAATAAACCAGTATGCGATAGGGAAGGGGGAGTAGAGTGGAGGGGAGAGGGAAGAGAGCTGACATAGAATTGTTAGGGTTAGAAAAGACCTCTAAGATGATTGAATCTATCCTTCCCTATTTCTCTTGAAACTATAACTTTGCGTAGACAATTTGATTTTGTGTGCCAAGGAGGGAAAGCGTATACAAAAATATTATGTCAACTAGTGACTAATTTCCAATGAAATACTGGAGATAGAGTGGACTGACTAGAGCCCTGGCCAACTTTTTCAAACTCCTACATTTAATGATTCATGAATAGGTCAAAATGAAGAGAATTTAATGAAAATGTACTAATTTCTAAGGGTGAACAGTTGCGCATTGTTATGGGTTAGGTTATGGGGGTGAGGAGGGTTTGTCTTTTGAAATTTTTTTTCATTTTTTTGAGAGGAGAACAGATGAAACAGCTCAGTACCACGCGGCTGGACCCCCCCATCCTAGTGCCTCACAGGGCATGGTGAGGCTGCACCAGGGTGGTCAGCAGTGGAGCAAGACCAGGGAACACAGTGGGTGGTGATGGTGCCATTTGGGCACATGTGCCCCGCAGAGCGCAGTGGGCTGATGGTCCCACGTTCCCCATCAAACGTGGAGAGTGTGGGGCCAGCCTGGCCCACCGGGTGTGGGCGAAAACGGCTAGAACCCTGTCCCCGGGCCCACGGAACAGCA
This sequence comes from Neodrepanis coruscans, assembly GCA_013400695.1. Lineage (NCBI taxonomy): Eukaryota > Metazoa > Chordata > Aves > Passeriformes > Philepittidae > Neodrepanis > Neodrepanis coruscans. The sequence continues at coordinate 7,308 of VYZS01019976.1, read as the reverse complement.
GGGCCAGGAGCAGCAGCGCCTGGTGCCCCATGGCTCTGGCAGGCAGAGACAGTGGCAGGCCCTTTCACAGCAGATCAGCAGCTGCTCCAGCCACCTGTAGCCTGTGCTGCTGGACCCCAGTGGTGGCGGGGAGGTGCGTGGCAGCAACTTCTCTCGGCAGGTAGTGACTGCCTCCACTGGCAGTGCTGCTGGCGACCCCTGGGTGCCCCACGGTGCTGTCAGGGCAGCAGCAGTGGCCCCTTCTTCCAGTGCTGTGCAACCACAAAGTTTTTGGTGGGAGGGCCGTCATATTGCCTTGTGGTGACATCTCAGAGAGAAGGCGGTGTCCAGTGCCACTGTCCAATGGAGAGGCAGCGCACCCCGGAAGGGTGCAATGAGAAACCCAAGAACAGGTACCCTATAAAGGCAGCAGGGACAGAAACTCTGCCTTTTTTTTGGCTCCCTTCAGCCCTGGTAGAGGCAAGACTCCCTTTTCTCTTGGCTCTCTCAGCATGAGCATCAGCACAGCATCATTGTGGCTCTCTCCTTTGTCGCGGGCAGCAGCACGGCATCACCAGAGCTTGGGCAGTGCCGGTGGAGGAACCACACAGTGGCAACATCAATGGTCTCTCTGCTTTGGGTCCCCCAGGGTTCTTTTTCACTGTTGGTTCAGCAGCTCTGGAGTGGGACCAGTGCTGTCCTTGTGACACCTTTCCTTCCTTCTCCTTGCTCCACAGTCCAGAAGCTGGCCCAGAGCAGCATAATTTGTTGGTTTTTTGTTTTTTGTTTTTTGTTTTTTTCTGGGGGTTATTATTGTCGGGTTATTGCTTGTAACTGGTTTATACTTATAGTGGTTTCTAGGTTTTATTCCCCATAGTTAATAAACTCTTTTTGTTGTTTTCCTTCTATTATGTCTCTTGTCACTCAATAACTGTAACACCCTACTCTCCAAACCAGGACACACATCAAACTGACTGTTGGACTAGTATAAGCCCTATACTTCTTCAATGTAATGGTTGATCTATTTTGTGCCTAGTTGCAATAGTGGGAATTTGCATTCTTGATTAATTCTAGATTAATGCTTTAACATTATGGCCCCAAGATGGCTATTTCTTTCCTTGATATAAGGGTAACCTGCAGGATTTCTGCACAAGGTCTTAAGGATATTCTCTTCAGGTAAAAGTCAACAACTCAGTAATTAAGGTCAGATCAGTTTTACGAAATGGTATCTAAATAATTACATGACGTTTTTTTTTCACCAAACTGTGTAACAGTTCAGTCTGTCATTTGTTCAGCTGCATTTAGTCCTCAAGTATCAGATATCTTTTCAGATGGTCTGACAGTTCTTCTGAAAACCAAATTCCACATATAATCAAATTTGACTTGTAAGACTGTAGATTTGTCTCAAATTGATTGAAGATTTAAATATCTTCTTGAACGTATACTAAGGAAAGCTAAGAATTTGTTAGATATTGCAAAACTTCTTTGAACATGAATTTTGCAGCCCCCAGTGCAAATTGGACACATTCTTTCCTCCTGTTTCATCACAGGAAAAATAAACAAACAAACAAACAAAAAACCCCCACAAATCCGTTAGCTTTGTATATGTCATTTGAGATGTAGACTAAGACCATCGCTTAAGATAGATTTTTTTTCTCGGTTCACTTTTCCAGATCTGCTCATATTCTGAATATTTCCAAAAATGGATGTCACAGATCCTCTAAATGCAAGCAACCAAAATAACCAATCCCTTTTTAGGTCACATATGCTCCCCCACCCCCCTCATCCCTCTTTAAAGTAGGAAAAGTAGCTATGCTAAATTCAGATATTGCATACTTGCAGCTGTAAGTTTTCTCCTCTGGAAAGAAATTATCTTCTGGGGATTTATGTACACAAAGATTCTTGAATTCTAGAATCAAACATTCCTGTTTATTTAGAACTTTTTTGCTTCTATTATCAAAATCATGACTTCTTCAAAAAAGCAGTCTCACATTTCTATCTTTATAGTTCTTTGTCTATAAAGCTAAATATCTTTAACCTTTCTGTATTTATGATCTGGATTTTAGAAATATAGAAATATACTTAACCTGGATTGAAATTTTAGTAAGGTATCTCATTTTGGTACATTGATATGTTCTTATTTTTCTCAAAAAGAAAAGAGAAATAAATAAGAATGTGGATATACAATATTATTTTGTTGTACCTGATACAGGGTAACATTGTAATATATTCTTCAGATATAATAACAATTTAGAGATATTTGCTGTTTTGATTATTAATCACAACACAATAAACCCCTGTAAATATCTGGTTATTGGAAAAAGCCATGTTCCACGCAGACGAAAGCCTACATTCAAGTGAGGAGAAGAACCTATAAATCATTTCCTTTGAATAGCTTCTCTGAATTAACACTACAACAGAACTTCAAAGAAAAAAGTAATTCCAATTACATAATTTGTTCCTTCTGAGGGACAGTGTATGGAGAGAATAGATACGAGTGAGAATTTTGAGGAAGTATGGTGACAATTTTATGGCTTCAGCCTTACATGCCCACAAAGGAAGTAGAAAGGTGGGAGAAGCATGTAACAAAATTGCTTAAACAGCCATTCTGATTTCAGAATATTTAAATAGAATTCTGTTAAAAAAGCAAAAGCAGTCCAAGAAAGTAGACAGAATTGCAGGTAAATTCTACCCTTCAACATCTATTTCTGAGACAAGTTAGGGTCTCAGGTGATGCACCAATTTTCAGAACATGTAGTTGCAAGCTCCTTTTTCCTGTTTACTCTGTTAAGATCCAAAACCTATTATTAGGCAAAATGTTCATGGAAAAAGAAAAATTTTGTTGATTTGATTGACAAGAAACTCAACATGACCTTTCAATGTACACTTGCAGCCCAGAAAGCCAACCAGATCCTGTGCTGCATTGAAAGAAGTGTGGTCAGGAGACTGAGGGAGGTGATTCTGACCCTCTCTCTGTAGGTGAGACCCTACCTAGAGTATTGCACCCAGCTCTGTATGTTGGGTTTTGGTAGCAGGGGAGGCTAGAAGGTTGGCTTTTCTGGAAAGCTGCCAGAAGGTTCCTTCATGTCTGACAGCCAGTGTCAGCTGGCGCCAAGATGGACCCACTGATGGACAAGGCTGAGCCTGTCAGTTTCAGTGGAAGCACCACTAGGATAACGTATTTAAGAATTAGAAACAGATATTGCACAGAAGCCTTTGTTGCCAGAGAAGAGAGTGAGAATATGCAAGAAGAACTTGCTTTAGATTATATGGTGCTGAAGAATCCTGTCAGATAGGTTGTCTCATTTGCATGTGTGCATACCTATATATAGCATACAGGCAAGGGAAAAAAAAAATCGAGTGGTGTGTAAAGCAGATCTTCACTCTAAGGGAGGCCTTTTTCACCTCAACTCTTTTTAACTGAAAGAAGATGTTACAGAAGAGAAGAGGAATACAACAAGCAGCTATTTCTGCACTGTACTTAAAGGTGCTGTTGAGCAGGAAAATTCACACCTGACATCAAGGCCTTTGTGAACTGCTGTGAACTTTGACACAAATAAAGTATTCATTTAATCTTAATAACTTTTCTTCTCTCAAATACTTATATATTTAGGGATATTATTTCTATTTCTCAACAACTTCTCTTTCTACATCATATGTGTAAAAGAGTGAAGAATGACACACTATATAAACAATTTAGTGCATGCAACCCTGAGAAAAATAAATGGCCCCAGAATAATGCAAAAAGAAGAAAAGCAGATATTGAGAATTCTAACCCTGATTGGTGGATATTGCATAGACAGAAGAAACTGTTATTGTCACTGGTAAACTGAATATTTAAAATAGGAAAGAGAAAAGATATGAAGAGATGTAAAGTTTTGATTTTGAAATTAATTTTCTTTTTCTACATGTTAGGTTCAAAAAAGTCATGGAACTATTTGAATTCAAAACTGAGATATTTTGGATAATCTGATCAATCTAATGAGTATTAAGATACCCTTAGGGTTTTTTTGAGAGACAAAACATGGATAAACAAGGTACTTCTTATTAAACATAGTTAGTTTCATGCTAATATTCTGCACTTTTAGCATCTGGGCCATAGGAAATCTTTGTAAGCAGCAGTCTAATTTACATCTGTAGTCAATCAGCCCAAAGATAAAGTGTAAAGGAGCAGAAAACTACCTTCAATACTGAAATAAAATGTAATGACAAATGTCTTCTGAAGGTTAGACCATATAATTCTCTCAAGTTCAAGAAATTTTATATGTTATATATGTGTTAAAAAGAGAACACAATAACAGCTTTTTGTTATTTAGACAAAATATTAGTATTAAACATTAAAGCCTAAATTTTAAGCAAAATAAAAAGGACTCTGAATATAAAAATATTAAAGAACAATAGATTTTTTTTCAGTAATGAAGATAAGAATTTGTAGGAGATTTCTGTCTGAAGAAGCTAGGTTGCAAATTAGGAAGCAGGCAGAGAGAACTGTTTGCAGAATCAAGGCGTGCCCAACAGATATGAAACAGAAATAATGTTTTATAGAGCTAATGGATCTGCATGTACTAGAAATAGAGTGGCAAAAGCATGTAACTGATGAACCCTTTCGTCCATGCTTTAGAGCAACACTCAGTGTTTCAAGATGTAATTTAGTTAAAGTGACATGAGAAACTGAACTTGACTTTGACCTTGAGTAGTTGTGTGATGCTTTATTCTTTGGTGATTAAAATTACAATGTGTCTTTTACATTTATGCTGTCACTTTCATTCTTTAGGAGCTGTCAAGTAAATGCTTCTGCAGAAGGCTTTGATTAAACAGTATGTGTAGACAGACTCGTCAAACAAAAAATACATACACAAAACACTCTTACTCTTCTGTGTATTCTTTCTATTCTTTCTCTGGATACAAAATCACATCGAGAAGTTCATTCTCTCCTTTGATAATGCATCCCCAGTGGGACTATGGATGTATATAGTAGTTTTATTACAGTAATGAATGCTGAAAATGTCTTGGCAGATTGTTTAATATTTAGTCAGAGAGCCTGTCCAGGTATTATTATTTTTTTTTAATGTCAATGACAGATGAATACTGCTTCTGTTTATTGAAATGATTATACATATGATAAGAAGCACAGGTTTTCTCTAATCCGCTTCTGTGTTCAATTTTCTGAAGTATTCCATTATTCTGAAAAAAGAATGAATAAGAAAATTGTCTGAATTTAGAGGGGCTTGGGGAGGGGTTGGTTTAGGAGCTCTTTTGTGGGGGAGAGAGATATTGATTTTTCTATGACCTTTTCAATTCACACAACATCTTGATCAGACTAAAATGACCTTATGCTATTAAAATATATTATTTTCATTAGTTTAATATTAATGATTCTAAATTACATTATTAAATTACATGTGCAAAGTAAGCTGTGGGAGTAAAAGAAGACAGAAGTAAGACAAATAGAAAAGTGAGAAAAGAATGATCACTTCTGCTTTTGTCTCAAAGGGAATGCCCTTTGATATTTGTGAAAACTGGCTGGGAAAACGAACAACTTTACTACATAGATGGTTTGATGCCAGTGTGAATCAAAGTTTTATTCTGTTCATGTTTACACTTTTTACAGAACATAAATTTGATAGTTAGACAGATAACATTAAAAAGAAAATTGAAGTGACTAATTAGAATTTCAGGAAAACTCTACAGAATACAAGCCATGTCCTTGACTTTATTTTGTTCCACCTTTTTAACAAGACAGTCTAAATAGTTCTTCCTATCATTTCTGGAGGAATAGAGAATCTCATTTTCAGTGTGCAAAATTTTTTCAATAGAAACACTTGTGCCTATCCAGAGTCTTGTCTAAATGATCAAAGAGTATCCCCTATCTCCAAGTGGAGAAATACTAAAGAAATACCAAGTGGAAATACTAAAGATGAGACTTATTATCATACAGCTAATGTGTTCTGAAATTTTGCAAGTCATTTGTCTATCATCTGTTATAGACTCTCTATAAAGTTATGGTTGAAGAGAATACAAATAGAGATAAATGAATGTCACCATAATTCATGCTAGGTGTCTAGATGAAATCTTTCAAGCGGTTACTGTCTGTAATCATCAAAACATTTTAATGCCTTTCCAAACACACTATTTTTGGCCCTTAATACTGAAATGCCATATCTTCCTATTTTTATGAATACTTTCTGGACTTCAAAAGCTGTTTAGACATACAAGAAAGCAAACAAGAAAGGGATGGCATGAGTCATTTCTTGTCTCAAAGTATAGACGCAGAAGGAACTGACTCTCAGCTTTTATATGAATGTGACAGAGTGGTAGTTTATTGTACAAACCAGACTAAATTTTATCTGCCCTACATTTTTTTTTCCATATGGGAGATTTCAGCTATTTCAGGACACAACACATACAATCTTCATCTATTTCGTAGAAACTGGGTTATTTTGCCAGAAATAGCCTAAAGCACGATTAAGTATAGATAGTAGCAGAGTTAATAGGCCAGTCCTTACAGAGTTTGCTTAGAGTAAGTACACACGCTTCATTTATTTTTTAATTTCAATGTTAAAATAATTTTTTTCAATATGGTTTTGTCCCTTCATCATTTTTGAGAACAATGTTCTCAGCTCTAATACATTTAAATCCTTTCCCAGAACAGTGCATATTTCAGTGGTTTCTTCAAGCACAGATATTTTTCACAATAAGAGAAAAATGAAATACTAAGGCATGGACATATAAGTTTAGATTTCTAAGTGAGAGTTATACCAAACACAGTATGTTACAGTTAACGTAAAACAGCAGAACAGAAGAGACACTTAGGTTTGAACAGATGAACAGCTGTCTAGACAAAATTTACTGTATTAAGTATCATTCTACTATTTACAATGGGACCTGATATCTAAACACTTGAATTTATGTTTCTACAATCTGATAATTTGAATTCCTTTGAGGAGGAATGGTGATGGGATGGAGAAAATTAAAAAGAAGGTCCATTGCAGAGGTTCATGAAACATATGCTTTTGACTCCAATTGACTAGAAAATGTCTTTGGTCTTCCTAATTTGAAAAGTTGCCTGACTATGAAGTTTTTTGTAAAATGGCAGAAAAATGTCAGGTATTGCTTGCTGTTCAATGCAATTTTTTCTTGATTTATAGAGATAGTGATTTTCAATAAGGAGGTAAGGGATGAAATAATCTATTCCTTACTGTCCCCTAATCTTTTCCTTTAGCTCTAACTGCAAAGTTTTTCTTTAGAATTGTTAATTTCTTGTTTATGCTGCTTTCTGAAGTCATAAAAGCTGGAATCACACTGATGCTTGTTGTAGGTTGGAGAGGA
>VYZS01019962.1:0-31263 GCA_013400695.1 Neodrepanis coruscans | reverse complement strand
TCTCGCCCTGCTGGCAACACAGGACTGCAGGACAAGGTGGGATTCAGTAGTTTAACCTCAAAATTGAGAAAACATTTCCATGTCTCTGTTCTACATCTCCTGTCTCTGATAAAACTAACTTTGATGTCTCTCCTCAGAATGTCATCATACCGTTCCTCTCCTTTGACTCTGCTTGGGGTCTGAGGTGTCTATGGGAGTATCTGAATATTTCCTAGAGCGCAGTGCTACATTTCCTTACAGCCATGTGTAGCACTTGCCCCAGTCAGCTTCATTAAACTGACTTTTGTGCCCTGGTAGGTGCCCAAGATTATTTCTTTAATCTCACAAATAATTCACTGTACAGTAGTAACTGGTGCAATGCACACCCTGTTGTACCTATTCTCATTACTATGCACACACTTTCTCCACTGCCAGAATCCCAAATATTCCTTTTAGGAAGTAGTTTGAGATTATCGAAAGCATACCTCCTGCACTTTAAGATGGCACACATGCAGAATTTGAGGAACTGTAGCCTCTGATGATCCAGGTGACTAGTCTCCGTGACTGCTGGACCATCAGCCATTTGGCAAAACCCTGGAATTGAGAAGTGATAACCTAGTGACCCCAAGAATGTGGGGAACAAGCATGTTGTGGCTCAGTAACACCAGACTGTCTACAAGAGAAATCTGCTTCTCATGTTCTTCTGGCAGACGGAGATAAAAATTTCATCCAGTCAAGCTATTTGGGGTGTTCCAAGCTTGAATGTCCCCCACCCCCAAAAAGCAGAAATTCCTTTACTAGGTACTCCATGGAAGCAGTTTAAAACCTGCTTTTTGTGTTAGTCCTTCCTTCAAAGACAAAGGTCAACAAATGGTATGACAAACAGCCACCAAGCATAGTAAAATTTTCACTCTGCCTTTTTGGTGAGCACAAGTTGAAAAACTCACAGATCTCAGTGACCTGAGCACAGCCAGCTGTAAGAACTTCCAACTCTTCCTCACAATATCATAAAAGAGTCTCCATCTAAAGTACACAAAGGTGTGGGCTGTTCATTTAGCCATGTCAACGCCCAAATTCTAAGGCAAATACTTGGAAACTGAGCCAACCTTATGGGCGCCGCTGGAAAAAAAATCAATACTGGCACCGAAAGAGTTAAACCATAAACATTCACTTTTTCTTTTTATTAAGAAAGCATGCACAAAAATAAACTCGTGAGACCACGCCCCTCTCTCCCTGACCACTGACACGAAGCACGGGGGGGCCACCCCGGACTGGAGGGGCCTGCAAGACCCTTCTCCAGGCCAGGCTGACCCCACTCCTCTCCGTGCAGGCTAGTGCCCCCCACATATCGATGTCTTCCCACACACTAACAATGCACATTTATTTCAGGGGCAGAGGAACGAGGCTAATTTGCACACTGACCGGCATGTATTTACATATGCAAATGAGGCACAACTTAATACGCAAATGAGGCAAATATGCAAATGAGGAGCACTTGGATATGCAGAAGGAGCCATCTTGGTTTGTTTTACTTCTGGTGGTATTTTCAGACTTCCATGGGGCCGGCTCTAAATAGCGTCCTCTGCAAAGCACTAACTGGCACCTGCCATAACTTGTCTCTGGTGCCACTTCCTTCAGAAACCTATCACACATACTTCCAAGCTGTATCATTCCCATCCTGAGGCAGCAGAGATAACAGCTGACTCCATGTTGAAGCTGTCTGGGATTCCTCATTTCTCTTGGAAACACGCAGTGATGAACTCCCCCCCTCAAACACACACTGAAAACAAAACAACAAAAAAAAAAAAAAAAAAAAAAAAAAAAAAAAGAAAAAAAAAGGAAAAAAGTGTTGTCCCCCCCTCCCAACACAAGACTCTGTCCACTTTCCTGACTAAGGTCGAATTTCCAATTGGTTTATTCCTACAGCAAATTGAAAGAGCGATGGTAGCTCCTCACTTTCCTGCAGTCAGAGTAGAGTAGAGGTTATTACTTCACTTCCCTGCCCCAAGGTCTGTCAAGGTCCATGCTGTTCTATTTCCATGTTTGCTCCCTTCATTGGTAAACAGGGAATAAGGGCTCAGGGGGAGGCTTTACAAAATATTCAGAGGAAACAAGAGGTTTGACAGAACAGAGCCACACCAGAAAAAAATCGGTAACACAGGACACAGCTTTGGGGAGGAGCCATCTCAACACTCACTACTGCTCCTGCACCTTTTCCACCTTCTTGATTTGCAAGTGTTGACAAAACTCATCCTTCAGGATTTAAACCAGATTCTGTCATCTCCCCAGCTGACCTGCAAGGGGTCTGACCCACCCTCCTCCCTTATATACTACACTCTTCAGTTGTTTAGTTTAAAACCCTGCCCTGGTTTCATCCTCTCTCTTCTAACGCCCTTCTTAACAAAACCACTCCTGAGGCCTCCTGGTACCTGACCAGAGGGTCCAGCCCTTGACTAGCAGTCCCCCAGCTCCCCCCCTAGTCTGTGCAATAGCTTCCTCTGCCCACCATTCACTCATTGGCCAAGTGGGAACCTCTGATGGAGCATGTGCACCTATGCAACAAGACTCCTGTTCCTGGCACTCTCAAACCATAGGCAAGGACAGTCTCCAAAGAAATATGAGCTGCTGAGGACCAAATAACAATTAGACAAATACTGATGGAAGAAAACTTCCAAATTTGCATATGCAAGTAAGAACCTCACTACGTATTTTGAAGAAGGGCTTGAAGGGGTGGGGGATGAAATTAAAAGCTCTGGGGAACAGAATTTACTGAATCATTTGTGACACCCTTGACTGTTTCTTTTACTTGATGGGCATGTAGGCTTCACCTGGAGACTACAAAAGGCAGTGTAGGAAATGGGTCAGGATTCTGTTCAAAATCTCTCTGTCTTCACAGATGATACTACATTCTGAAAGCCAACTTCTCTGCTGAAATACCATCTCTGCTACCTTCTCCTTTCTCCAAACTCAGGTCTGCCCTCCTAGCTCAGCTCAGCTCTCCCTACCTCAGGGATTACCCCCTCTTTGTACCTGGGAACACCACTTCTTTTCTTGCTGTTCCTGCTGGTGCGACAAAGTTCACAGAGCTAAGATCACCCCTCCAATGTCCCTTCAGCCCCCTGACCTTTACAACATTTACGAAACAACATAACTACAGGCTCCCAGGGTCCACTAGGCTCTCTCACTCCAGTAGCCAATACAACAGATTCACCGGCCACCTTGAAGGGAAAGAGGGATTGTTAAACGCAAAATGACGGAGGCAGAGAAAGATGCACTCGAGGATTCAGCCTTCCAAGGTCTTTTCATGGCACCAAGGACCCATCTTTCCACCCTCCACAGGACACTACGCAACACGAAAGAGCCGATCCGATGCGTCCGAGGCCACCAGAGGAGGGGGAGGGCTGTGCTCAATTACTGGTAATAATAATAATAACAATAATAATAATAAACAAAAGAAGAAAAGAAGATAAAACAGGACGCAAGGAAGGATTATCTTCGGCAGCATCTTGCGGTGGCTTCTCTGGCAGAGATAGAGAATATATATCTATATACAGGCAAGGCAGGGAGGCTGGGGAGGGCGGTGCTGACACCATTGACCCCATGTCCCCCTCCCCCTCCCACGTCCTTCACAAAGGACGGGCTATCAAGTCTGTAACTAGCTAGGTGATCAAGTCCCAGTCGAAATCATCGGGGATTTCCTCATTGGCGCCTGGAGGAGGCCCTGGAGGCCGAGGGACCAGATGATGAGCTGAGCCAAAAGCAAGAAAAAGAAAAAGGGAAGAGAACAATTAGAATAAGAAAACTACATGCATTTTCACAGTGGGTTCTCAGGCAAAAGAAATCCAAAGTGATTTGGGCCTTCTCCCTTCCAGTAGTCTAACAAACAAGGACACTACTGACATCACTTTTCCTGTCACACAACACCTACCAATGTCTGTAGGTGGTCTGCTGTGGAATTCTCCACAGCAGCTTCTACAGAAGTTACGTTTCAGTCTCCTTTACTTTCCTTGCAGCTCACTGCTGATAGAGCACAAAGGACTTCATCAACAGAAACTTCTCATGTAAAGTTGCCTTCAAGGAACCAATTGAAGGTGAGGCTGAGCTAGGCGACTGTTTATGTGAAGTGAAAGAAATCAGGCCTGAACCTTCCCAAAGCTATGGCAGAGCCCTGAATGGAGGGTCCCTTGCAGTCCAGACTCCCTCTCTACTCACAGTACTCCATTTAATTACTAAGTGCTTTGGGAGAAATACACAAAGGGGTCAAGAACCAGTTCTTTAATGTTCATTGGTATAATATGCCTTAATGTCACCCCTTACCTGGGCGATTATACCCTGGAGAGTCCTGGGTGGAAATCTGGTACATAGGAGATGGCCCAGAGAAGAGATGGGGAGGCTGGGGCTGACCATAGGAGTTCACTGTTAAAGGAAATGAATTAAAAAAAACAAAACCAACTGTTAATGTTCTGGTTAGCAGTCCTGGCCCTGATTGGGTGGCAGCTCAGCCACAGAGCAACTCACTCAGACCCACGGGATACTGAGGAGATGTTCAGCTGTTGGGTCCTAACTGCAAGCTATAGCTTGGTCAGGGATCTTGTTCTTGGAACCAGCAGGAGTTTCTCTATTATTGTAAAAGAAGAAAATTTTCATCCAGAAACACCACAAGCTGGCTCAATATAATCCATTTAGTTCAGTACTAACACACAATCACAGTTCTATCAAGACCATGATGTTCCCTGTGCTCTCCTCAGAGTGCATCCTCCTACTCCTGATCCAGTCAGTATTTCTCCAACATGGGTACAAGAGCTTTCTCCTTTACAGCTCATGCCATCTGGAATAGTAGTCTCTCTACTTGGCCATTTCTTTCTGCTGGTGACCTAAAACAAACACCACCCCCTCCTCCTTTTATGGGTTTACCTTTGAAATATATTTCTGCCTGAATAGGTTGCCTGTCAACAGTAAGCAAAATAGTGGTCAGTCCAGGCCACAGGCATAGGACATTCCAGTTCTTTAAAGCCAGAGTTGCCAAGTTGCTATGATCACCTCTGACATCCTAGCTCTGAGTTGCTCAGTACAACACTGCCTGGCAAGGCTGTTAAGTAGTTTAGGATATTTGCAGAATTAGGCCTTCATTTACATATCCTTTTAGTTTCCTCCTAATTACCTTGGTTCATGGATTGCTCCTGCTTGCCACTGTTCAGGGCACAAGAATCAGAGATTCGAGGGGGCTGCTGTGGACCAACCAGATGAGGAAGCTGACCAGTCTGGGTAAGGAAGTGATTAAGGGAGTCACAAAGGTTGGCAATATGATGTTGATCCAGCGTCCAGTTCTTCCGCTCAGCCTGACGCAGACTCTCCATCAGCTCTGTGGGGCACAAAGGACAATGTCAAAGACAGTAGTCACACTGTGGTCTTCCCTGCAAAGATTTTCTGTCTTTTGCCCCTAAATCCTACCTCCTCCTCACAAACCCAACTTCACTGCTTCAAATCTGTCTTTGAGAGCTCCATATCTAGGATACTGTCTCACTGACTCAGGTAGGGAAGGGAAGAGTTGAGGGAAAAACCTCAGTTAGCTTTCTGACATACTTTTATGTATTAATCCCTCCTGCCTCAAATTTCTGCAGTGTTCATTCAAGTGCTTCAGTTTAAAAAAAAAAAAATCCCCAGAAGTACGACAAGTCATTTTAGAAACGAGGTGAGACACTGAGAAACCAGTGGACTTGACACAGTTACATTGAAAAAAGTTCTTGGCACAACACTTGCATGTTCTAGACTACACCCCTAATCACTCGGCCAACACTGACCTGAGAATTGGGAGTGCTCAATGCTAGACCAGTTCAGCCGGTTTACCATCTTGAAGCTTTCCTTTAGGGAATCAATGTTGGAGCACCAATCAGGGGGAAACGCTGGAATGAAACAGGGACAAGATTAATCCAAGAGAGATCACCTTTTCCCTCCACTCCTTAAAATAAAAAGACTGGCCCCTCTTCACCAAAGAGCCTGATGCTCCAATAGCTATATAGCCTTTCTTGGAAAACCAGGGATGGTGTCTTCTTTTCCACTTAAACCCTGACTTAATCCTTCATCCCTGAAATAGAATCCCAAACCCAAGGTGGATGTATCCTTCTTTCCTTCAGTAAAGAAATTTCCTTCTCAGATTTCAACCATAACTAGCTTTCATCCATTTTCTATATACAATGTAGGCACTCCTTAGGGAAAGCTCACTTGTGGAATTTCTGTCTGGGGGCTCCTCACTGCTCCTTTTCACAGCAGCGCTTTCCATTGCCCCTGACTCACCAAAGCCAGCATTGTTGATTGAAGCCTGTGACTGCTGCTGCTGCTGGTGCTGGTGTGGCTGCTGCTGTGGGTGGGAGTGTGGGTGATGTTGTTGATGCTGGTGGTATCCTCCATGCTGCATTGGGGGTGGGTGCATGGACATCACTGGTGGAGGGCCATAACCTTCACCACCCTGCTGCTTTGCCCCTTGGGATGGGCAACCCTCTGGGGTTGGAGTGTGGAGTGGGGGAGCAGCACCCACTGAGGAGGGCCCTTGCTGCTGCTGCTGGTACATGTAGTAATTGTGGTTGGAGGGCTGCATGTCACCAAGGAGCGAAGAGAAACCTGCCAAGCAAATGAAAGACAAGGGAGCTTTAAAGAGCAGCTTGGATCAGACCTCTGCTTACATTATCCATCTCTAATTTCACACTGCTCCTTCCTGCTTATGAAGCTTTTGAAGTGCCCTCTACAGGCTGGGAACAACCATCACCTGTGCAGTTATGCCCTTTCTGTGCTCCAGGCTGTTCAAAACAAAAGGCTCTACAACAAAGATCCAGCAGGATTTTAGTACAGAGTTAGGCACTCAAATTCTTTCCTAGATTTTTCCTACATTTACCAAAGTAGCCCATGCCATCCCAAAATGTCATGCACATGTTTGCATATAAACGACCACTAAGCAAACTTAAACAACAAAATATTTAGAAAATTGATAACTTGCTGTTTCCAAACATTCCATTCAGTTCCCTTCTACAAGCAGTTTGGTCAGGAATATTCCCAATTTTTATCACACGCATAAAAGGCTCTGCTTTTCTACAAAGAGAACATTGTACACATCAGGGCTCCTTTACTACTTTCATTCCTCCTGATTCATTGGGTGTGTCATTTCTATCCTCCTGTATTTCAGGCATCCCCTGCATGCAAAAGCATCAGATGTTCTCCACTGTTCCCCAACACAAGGAGCTTAGCATATCTCTTATATCTGCTTCCCAGTTCGTTCTTCCCATACGAGGAACCTCTGTGAAAAATCAGTCAGGGGTACTACATGACATTAACCCGAGCTACTCACTTCTTACTTTGAGTACCCTTACCTGACCATCTGCAAGCAATCCTCAGATTTTCATTAGATTCAAGATCAAGCCTTAGAGCTTCCTACTACTGTGATGGGGCAAAAGGATGAATACTGACTCCACAGTTTTCTACAAACTTTCCTCAAAAACTGCATGTTTTCCTTTACTGCCTTACAGCCTAAGACTTGGAGGTGAAAAAACAACAGATTCCTGCTAAGTTTGTAAAAACAGAGGAACACACCAACTCAAGGTTCTTCTCTACATTTTTGTAGCCTGCTCATCCTACAACACCTCACAGAAAAGGCTCCTACTAGGAATCTCAAGTGCCATCATGATGAAACAAGTATATAAATTTTTATTTCATCAGCTACAAGTTCAAGAGGTTCCTCCTAGAGTAGCAAACTGCCTGCACTGTGTGATGGCTGACAGCACTGGTGAGAGGCTCATGTAGTAACATATTCCTTTTTACTCCAGATTAGTATTTAGATTAGTGTTTAAAGGCAGAAAGAACAGGTTTTTCTGAAGTTTTTCCGTGGATATCTCATCCCTGCAGCGATTCTGCCCTCTGGTGGCTGCTTCCTCAATCCCAGAAATGCAAGCTATGGAGTTGGAGCCTCTCTCTTCCTCGCTCTCAATCCACGTTCTCCGAGTTCTCCAAGGCCTTGTACAATCCTAGTTTTAACAGATCTGAGCAATTATGACTTTCCACTCTCCTTTTAGAGAAATTCCACATGCAATAACCCCTTCCCTCTTAGGGTTTCTAGCCTGACAGACTATGACTATTCCTCTGGCACGCTTTTCTTCAGGACTTCATTTTTCTCAGTTTCTGCCATTTTAGTATTTGTATCAACATGAAGTATTTTTAAATCACTGTCCTCTTTATGTTGAGAGAACTAGGGGGAGCAATTGATAAAGGATGTACAGATTTCTTATCTGCTCCTGGCAGAAGTAATTACAGCATGCCAAAGAAGGAAAGTCTGTTTGCACAGACTCCTAAACAAGGAAACATCTGAGAGATGCCAAATGGACAAGACTGTGTAGGCAGATACCTGCCCACCCCACATGACGCATGTAGTTACTCACCGTGCTGAGAGGAAGATGACTTCTCCAGCATGGATTTATAGAGATTTCGGAAGGACCAGCTAAGATCCTGGAAGTTGATCTCAGAGTAGGAGAACTTGAAGTCATGGTTGGCACTGTACAGAGGGGGTGGCACATCGGCCCCTTCACGGCCCTGCCCCCCTGCTACAGTAGAGGCAACATCCACAGGCCCTGCACCCTGCTAAGGGAGGTAGAAAAAAGGCCTTTAGCCTATACTAGGTTTTGTAACTTAAGACAGAGATCCAGAAGGTCACATAAATGATATCCCATATCACTTAGTTCATCTCCCAGAAAATTTTCCCAAATGCCATTTTCCTTGAGGAACACAAACCACTGCCCTCCCACTGTAGCACAACAGCTCCAGCCTTTTCTTCAGCTATCTAAAATCATTATGCCTTTACCCTTATCCCCATCCTGCCCTTTGGTAAAATTCACTTCCTCCTTATCTCTGCAATTGCACCTCCTTCCCTTCTTTTTATTTTTGCCTCCATATCATAATTTTCACAATTCCGTCTCATCACCACTTCGCTTTTCCATTCATGCACTCCTCGCCCATGCTCCTCCTCCCACTTCTATTTTTTCCCCCTGCTGCTCACCTGACTGTAGTTGGCAATGGGGGTGGTGCTCTGGATTGACATCTGAGGGGTGGCCTCGGGTGGCAAAGAGGCTTCTGTGCTGACTGGAACAGCACCTCGGGGGCTTTTACTTGCCTCTTGCTCTGGGGAGTCTTGTGGTATCTGTGGATGGGGAAGGAAGAGAAAAGGAAAGGATCAGAAATCAAAAACAGATGGAGAAGTGAAACTGCAGATGGGAAGCCAGCTCCCCCGCTGTAGAAGTTCATGGCTTAAAAAAGAGGAGGACTGGGCCTTAGTCACTGAAAAGTCAGGATAAGAGACTTTACACAAGATTAACTTTGCTACTGAATAGCAGCAACAACAGCCAATCAGTAGGACATACACACTAGTTCATCCATTCCTGGCTTTTGTCTCCTCATCTGTACACCCTGCCCCCAAAACACTAGCATGGGCTGGTGCTTTAAGGACTCCTTTGAACAAGAAGGGAATTCCCATCGCACTTTATGCTGTCTGGAGAGAAGAACACTCACATCATCATCTGGAGGATGCCGCCTCTTGCGAGATATATCTGGACACGTATCTATTGTCCAATAAGAACCCTGGAAAGAAAACATATTGGTGAATACATGATTAAAACACAGAGCTTCCTGAAGCAGGAACTCACAGAAGGTAGCACCAACTTAACATCAGGACCCCATGGACCACCCTCCAGAACATCAGACAACCTAGACTTGGGTGTTGTAAAGAGATTCCTCTCTTGCCCTGGCTTACATTGAACAATGAGATACAAGGCTACCAGTGGAAGGCAGGATACTCTACTTTTGCATCAATCTGAGACAGGACACCAAAAGGACGCTTTGATCCAAGCTAGGTGAACTACTTCAGGCCTGCACACTCCCTCCAGTAGCTTCCTTCCAACTTGAATTTGTCATTTGTTGGTGAGAACCAACTCAATATTCTGATTTTTCAGAGACAACTAGAAGGATAGCTCTTTTTCCATGGTTGTAAGACTCCACTTTGAGCATTCTGCCCATTTGGGGGATTCCTATTGTAGGACAGACACTGATGTACCAGAATGCATCCACACAGGAGCCACCACAATGATTAAAAACTAAAACCATGGTTAAGAACTAAACCAAAAAAATGTACAGCAGTTCACACAGAGAGATCTCTTCAGCTTGGACAAGAGAAGGCTAAGGGGATCTAAGCACTGTTTTCAGCTGCATAAGGAAACTATAAAAGTTGACAGATTCAAATTCTTCTTAAAAATGTACAGCACAAGAATAAGAGGTAATGAACACAAGTTAGAGCAAGGAAAAGTATACTCAGATATGACGAAAAATTTCTTCACAATGCGGGTGGTGCAGCACTGGAAAAAGTTTTGCTATCTCTGTCCTTGGAGATACTCAAAATCCAACAAAAACCTCAACAACCTAATCTAGTTGTTTCTATCTGGGACTGGGGGGGTGCGTGTTGACCTCCAGAGGTCCCTTTCATAGTCTATAATTATGTGTGTTGTTTTCTGAATAAGTATAAAGAGAATTCCAGAGTGTAATTCAGCTCATCTTAACCGCCAATTGAAATATGAATAAGTAATGAGCACAGAACAGGTTTTCATTATAAACCCAGCCCAACATGCCAATAAACACCTGCAAACATATACCCTTAAGTCAGTTAGGATTTTCAGGAATAAGCCATATAATCAATGGTATTTTTGAGCAGTGATCTTCAAAGATCTACTACTTCCATTTATAGACACCAACTGAGCATCACATAGTCCTTCAAAAATAACTTAAAATAAAAGTCCTGAGCAAATGGTCCTTTCTGGTAACTTTAGGATGTGGGGGAAGAGACAATCTTTCTGTATAAATACATAATTTCTTGCCTTCACCATCTCCTCACCATCTTCTTTGGTTGTGAGTGTTTTTAAACAATATTATCTGCATGCAAAGATGCAAAGTCTTGGTTTTGCTAGCAATTCTCCTTTACAATCTATATATACTACCAGAGCTTTATTAGCCCTTACTTGGCCTAAATTCTTGAGCTTTACTTGTAAATAATTTCTACAGATTTAACCTATGTGTAGACATTTTTCCCCCAATATCAAATATTTTTCAGTCTAACTGGTAGTAGTTCTCACTTCTATGGACCTTGACTCCATGAAATCCATGATTGTCACATCATAGTCCTGCTGTTCACCAGGAGCCACTACGGTCTTTCATAACAGAACAGGTTGGACTAGACCCACAAGTTACACAAAGATCAAGAAGAAAAAGAAATAAAACTAGTAAGTTTAATAACTAATAAAACTAATAAAACAACCCCATTTTTGATTTCTTCTAGTATCTTCAGAGTCAACTGAAGATCACAGATAAGAAAAAGAATTACTAAAACCATTAAGGCCACTTTAGAGGTTCCCTTTAAGTAAATGCATCTGTAGCCAAAGGACTGCAGTAAATCTTACTACTGCTTCCATTTGTGCCTACACTTTAGGTTTCAAATTCCAACCATGAGTTAGAAAGGGCAACCCCAGCTTATTCCCTGCAGTTTTAAATTGCTTGCCCAGAAGTATGCTGATTTCTTACCTTCCCAGGATCGTCTCTCGGCCGAGGCACCTTTCGAAAACATTTATTCAGAGAGAGGTTATGACGAATAGAATTCTGATGAGAGAGTGAGAGATACAGGTAAGTGCTATAACAAAAACACACAGTCTTCTGAGTATGCCCTGGAGTGGGTAGAGAAAATACAGTGGTGCATACTCAAAAACCAAAGCTCACTACATATACCTGGAATGGAGCGAACAGAAGCTGTGGAAAGTAAGAGATGGATTAGGATGATAATATGGGGCTGAACCACCTCTACATATACAGAAGGTGCAGTGAAAATAGCAGCTATGTGATACAGAGCTTGGTAGTGATGCAGGTTTTATGGGGCTTTTTTGTTTTATTTTTCTTGGTTGTTGGCGAGGATTTTTTGCAATCTCCTTCTTAAGGGGCCACCACACACACCAAAAAAAAAAACTTCTAGTCCTGCATTTTCTCCAGTTGGTCAACTTAGTTTTAAAACTGCCTTACTTTTAGTTTTACATCTGTCTTATTTTTCTTAGTGAGGATATTCTGCACAGAATTGAGAAGGTAAGTCCTGTAATTAGGCAAGAAGAGTACTTTAGTGATGTGAGCTCTCACCTTCCAACCAATACCGGCATTTTTGTAGTAGGGAAAGTTGTCACAGATCCAACGGTAGATCTCACTAAGAGTCATCTTCTTGGCAGGTGATGAGTTGATGGCATACGTGATCAAAGTGGCATAGCTGTAACGTGGCTTCCCATCTTGGTGCACTGCAGCCTCATCCTTACTCAGTGTGGCATTGGGATCTGTTGGCGAGCCTGGGGGACACTTTCGGGCAGACCCTGGAGGTCCTGCTTGCGAGGAACCTCCTAATTTTTCAATAGTAGCCCTTAAAGTAAGCTGTGGGAGCCAGTCTATGGAAGTGAGGCTGCTTTCCAAGTCAGATGCCATGGTGCTGGAAGGAGGAGTATCTGTGAGGAAAAAGGAACAGAAATGAAACTGCTGAGACACAAGCAAGATGAACTCTAAGAACAAAAACAATCATTTGCATTCCTCCTCTGCTTCTTCCTCTATCAAAAATACCTGTGTGAAGATCATCCTACTTCATGCACCTTATTCATGGCCAGACAGAATCATCCAAAACAAGGTCTTTGACTGTGTCTCTGGGAGGACCATGCTTACTGACAGCAGCTGGGACAGTCTGGGGCAGCCTTACCCAGAGCATTGCTCCCAGATAAAGAACCAAGATCTGTTCAAAGAAAGCAGAGCCCTTTCAGCAGCTGTATCATGCTCACTCCTTTACTACATAATCCGTATATCCTTGGTACCCTTCACCAAGATTACCTGTAATCCAGTAGGTTTATTGTGTCAGGTAAGAGAAAAATCACAGCTAAAAGGTAATACTCAGTCATGTCATGTACAAACCACAATTTAATTAAATAATTTGAAAAGTCAGGACTACCTTAATTTGGGGGGCAAGTAATTTCTCTCTAAGGCCTAGCCTCTCTTTTTGCATTAGCTAACATTATAATGAATCCTATTCCTTAGAGCTAGGATTACATATCTCATTTTAAAACACCAAGATCATGCATAATACTATATATAGATAATTACATCTACCATGTCGAGTTGGAACAGACTATATTAAGCTCATAATAGTTAAAGCTTTGCCTACCATAACCAATTTTTCCTAAATATATACACATAATTTTATTGAATTAAATTTTGCTTAATTCACATTACAGCAGGCAACTATTTTCTCCAATTCTAAGACACAGGAGAAACTTACTTGTCCAAAGTCATACAAGTTTGCCACAGGGTAGGAAGAGATATTCTTCCCCTCATAAAAATAAAACACACCTAGCTAGCAGCTGTACCCAGGGATCTCTACTTCACAATTATTTTATATGAAGAAAATATTTAGGAACTTGTAGGAACTTGTACACTTAGCACACAAACTTTTATGTTGTCTTTTGTAGTAGACAAGGCAGCAGAAAGTTCATCACTCTTATTCACAACTGGCTGCATCACTATACTAAGAACAGTCCCTTGAATTTTGGATGAGGTAGGTAAGTTTCCATGGCCACAACCTGCACTGCTCTGTGCTTATTCTTTGCATAAAGAGAAGAATCATGTCTTGAAGGGATGCAAGTTCTGCATGTTTCATTTCTGAAATTAGTCTTTGCAGAAGATTAGATGGAGGATTAGATAGAGGACTGGATGCATCTTTGAGCACGGCAGTGCATACCAAAGGGAAACACACAAACACACGTGCACATACTTAATGTAGACACTCCTGTGACAAATTAAACACATGCACACATATAAGAGGGAACAGACTGACACAAACACACTCTGCTCAGGAAAGATTCGTCAGCAGACACCTCCCACCAAGTGCATCACTCAGATGAGTGGATCAGATGAGACAGGGAGACACCCATCTGCATGAATACTAACTAGATACTTGTTCTAAAAATAGGTATTTGACAATAACACGGTGGATGCACAGAGCCAGAGACAGATGCACCCAGCATTTCGACACACAAGCTACCCGTTCTTCTCCCACAACCATATGCATTAAACCTTTCACTTTGCACCAAAGTGCTCTCACAGCACCAAAGCACTTCACTCCATACTCCAACGCATTCCTGTGCACTAAACCTTTCATTTCCATGCATGTGCTCACCACACCTCTCAGGGCTCAAACACCCACACAGCACCCCAACAAAATCTATCCCTCAACTCCCAGAGGCAGTGGCTCCAAAACCCTGGCCTCAGAAAACACCTCCTAATTGCACAGCCAACATTGCCACTCACACTCACAGGCTGAAAAGTACAGTCACAGTGCTACAGTATCTATGGCGAGTGGAAGCATTTTTCTGTCCATGGAGGAAAGGAAAAGCCCAACTGCTACTGACTTATCCATCTACTCATCTGCCACACTACCACATATGACAGCAATAAACAGTTGCTACACAGCCAAGCAGAGAGCTGCAAAAAGGCTTTACATAGTCCATCCTCCTCTAGTTGTAGTTTATTGAATAACACTTTTTGACCAATTTTATCTAATATCCAACAAGGGAAATTTACACCATCCCACTGAGGACGGACAGACCACCAAGTAACCAAAACACAGCAAGGTAACTTCACAGGTACCGCCCTCACTAAAAGCAGTACTACATTTGGGAGCAAACAAACATGAAACAAGTATAAGTCAAATGCTTAATTTTGTAAGTGTGCCTTATATAAATTTTAATTTCCATGGTGCAATCAGGCAACAAATTACTGCTTTTTGTTAAACCATTATGAAATAAGTTGCACTAACGATACAATTCCAGAGTAAAATAAATACAAATTTCTCAGTCCCACACCGTTTTTGGTTTTTTTTAAGGCAAGCATAGAAATGAAGAAAATTAGGTTATAAAAGCCTATGTCAGATAAAGATACCAATCTGAAACACCAGAAATTCAAGAGGCAGAAGAAAACACTGCAGTTTTCACAGAACTTCAGATTTGCCCAGGTTATGTCAGTAGAGCATCTGGGATGATTTGCTATGCAGTAAAATGTAAAGCTGATATGCAACACCCTGATCACCAAATACACAAGCTTTCATACATTTATGTAAAATACACTTGTCAGGGAGACAAGCAAGGTTAGTATTGGGTCAGATTACACCCGCACTAAGAATTTTAGTATTTTCGATCCTTGGTTTATAAAAATCTTTGACAAGAAAACAACATCCCAAAATCTTAAATAAAAAAAATTCTGTATATTTTTTATATGCACTAGTCACCCAGTACTGCAACAACCACTTTTCAGTAGAACACAGCAGCTCTTTAAGCACATATACACTAGAAAACAATTTGGGACAGAAAGTGAAGGCTCAGATCCAACAGCAATCACATGGAAATTTCAAAGCAGTGGAATAAGAGTTTTTCTCCAAGTTTGAACTTGATCATATTAATGAATTTAAAGGCCTGGATGTTGACAATGTGGGATCTGTAGTAATGAGGCACAAACCTTAGGTAAGATGGCAATTCCAGAACATTTTAAAGGCAAAAATAACTCTGTGTAATTGGCCACTAAATTATTTAAAAGAATACCTGCTATGCAGTAAATATTACTGTTAATTTGTGTTGTGTACCTCATTCACCTGATCCAAGTGGTCGGTGAACCAGCCTGACACCACTTAATGGTATGATACAAAACGACTGCAGCCAAACCAGAGAGGCTGATGATTCTTCCAACTTTCCCCTCCCAGATTACTGCCTGGTATATTTTCTTTTGAACTCTTATCTTAGGACCCCATTCAAACAAAGAAAAAAATAACAGTAACTAATGAACATATTGGCTTGAAATCAAGGATGAAATTGATGAATTCATTGATGAAATCAACCCTACCACACTAGCAAGCCAGATTTAACTTTGAAGAAGCAAAAAGAAAGTCGAAGACCAGAATTCTCCCACTTCACAAGGTAAATGCTGTCTGTTTATGTATTTGGCTGACTTTAAAGCAAGGTTAAGGCAGCCAAGTCATAACCACCCTCAACAACTGGAAGCTGACTGCAGTCTTCATTTCCTAAGCACTAACTAGTTACAGTACAACCCCAAGTCGGACAGGTCAGAGAGATACAAAAGCACCAGCCAAGTACCAATCCCAAACTACAGTTAAATAGACAAGAATCCGTCCAGTTCATAAGAAAAATATGTTAAAGACAATCCTTGCCTCGAATACCTTTTAATAACCACTGATTCGCTTGGGACTAATAATACTTCACTACAGCTTTCCAGGAAAACTACTGCCTTACTTTGAATACTTGTAACTAGCAGCAAATCGAAGCTTATGCCGCAAATGCAAGCCAGGCTTGTGTCCCTCGGGTAGTAAGGACCATCTCTGCTGTGCTGAAGAAATCTGTGCTTTGCCTGCCCTGCTACTTCGGGAATGCTTGCTCCAAGCCACCCAGATCTTATCCAAGATCACTGCTACTTGTAGACCAGAACTGAAAAATGTATGAGACGTGGGGGGATGAGATGTTGTGGGACAACACTCTAAGGATCACATTGAGCACACGGTTAGTAAACATTTATAGCCTGGAACATCCTCTAATGCTGAACTCAAAGGCTGGCCAGTCAGAATCAGCTGTGACTGAGGCAGGGAGCCACACAGTGAATAAAACCACACTGTGCACTGCTGACAGAAGAGGCATATTCTAGAATAAATCTCTACATCTACTTTTCTGTGTTTATTTTCATTGTTGCTTTATTTGTTGTTACTCTGATCCAAAGAAACATTATGGCAAAATATTCAAGATTTCTCAACAAGAACTAGAAGAGAAGAAGTGCACAACAAACTAACAAGCAATGACAGACATTACTGTAGAACACTTATAAATACACGAGTACTTCTATTTAGGTGCCTGAAACACAGATCCAGTGACCTGACTAACAATATCCCTCCAAAATACTTAGACAAACACCTATTTTCTAAGGTATTTAGCAAACAAGAGAGCTCAACCCCATGCTGGCAAAAAAAGAACGACTTGATTGCTACCCTTCTGAAACAGAAAGGTGAGCATTGTGTCAGCTAGAGGAAACTGCCTCAAAAAGCAAGGAGAAAAAGTAAAACATAAGAACACCACACACATGAAGAAACAGCCTCTACTTTGATGACAAAAAGGCAATTTTGACATACTTGTGTAAATTACACACGCAAAAACACTGTGTTTTTATCCAGTACAGAAAGGGGGAAATAATTTTGCTAATTCTGGCAAGAAGAGAAATTTGGCATTTTAAGACATGTGCTTTCCCTCAAAAATAAGAAGGTGTGAAATAAGACAGCAGGAACAAAACACTTAAAAATCTGATCTTCTCTAAGCAAATGTTCTCACAGATACACTTTCTTCATGTAAGAAATTAGAAAAAGGAACCTGATTATCTGCACTGTCTGAAATTCCTATCCATCATTTTGGTAATTACTTGTGAGAAGTCTTCAGAAAACATAAATGTTTCTGGAATCAAATGCAGAAGGAAGAGAGAGGCTGCTGGGTAGTGTTCATAAAATAAAACTCAGCCTGGGAGGTTATGTGGTAGGTGTCATGCTAGTGACAAAAGAAAAGCACTGCAGTTTGCAAGTACACGTCTGTCGGCAGTGCCATGTGAAGAGAGGAAAGCCAGTCCCCGGGGCAAGGAGGTAAGAGGAATTGTCATGCCCTAAAATCATGCTCCCCTACTTTGGAAGCAGTACTACAAGCTGAAAAAAAAAATATTTTCCCAGTTAACTATAGGCTCACAGATAACTGGGGGCACATGGTTCTCCCCAGTCACAAGCCACAAAGGGCAAACTGATCCAAGCAGAGGAGGCACTGAGGAGAACACGGCGTGGGGTCACCTAAGCGGGTACGAACTGTCACAGCAGCCTGAGCCCACACCCTCCTCAGAACCACTCAGTGCGCAAGGCAGAGTGGCTCTCTTTGAATGGCCACTGCTAATTCCTGTAAAACACAGGTGATTCCTGAATGGAAATCTGCTATGGAAGTTGCACAACACACTAAGACGGTACTGAAAATCACAGACTGAGGAAGATGAAAACTTTTAGACCACGTAAAGATTAATATAAATCTGTGGACTAATTGTTTTGTTACAATTAAATTGTTATATGGATATGATTTTCCTTTAGCAAATAGAAATCAACAACATAAGGTTCACATTAAGTCTCAAGGAAAAATAAAAAGAAAACAAATTTATTTTCATAACAGCTACTGATTACATAGGTATCACGATACCACATTCTAACACAGAACCCTTCAGTTCCCTCCATTTTGTGAAAGGTGCACAAACAAGGTATAGTTTTGTATTCTGAGTCTAGTAAATGAAGAGCACTGACTGTGCAGGCACTTTTGGTTCTAATGCAGCAATAAGGTCTTGTGGGAACTATAAAATCACCAAAACCCTCACGTTGGAAGTGCATCAGGATTCAATTCCAAAGGCAATTATGTCCTGGCTTTGTATGAAACTGACAAATGGTATAGTTTACAAAACATGACCTGCTTATTTAAACTTATCAACAGATGGCATTACAGCCAAAGTCTGAAATATGCTCATGTCAAGGGAGACAGTATCTTTACGGGCATAACAGTCTAGGATGGAGCACAGCTACTGCCTTGCCAGATTTTAATAAGATAGACTAATCAAATATGTTTGTTGTCTGCTATATAAACACGCAGAGAAAAAAATGCATTAAGAAATATTACACAAACACTGAAGACACCCCTTAGACAGTCTGAAAATACATTTTCAAAGTTAGGACTAGTTTGTTTATTTATGGTGCTGTACAAGGGAAAGTAGGGAATACTTAACACCTGTCAAAAGAAACAGCAAATGATACTGAGAATACTGGTACGCCTAAAATACTTGTGAGCTGGAAGTTATTTCCTTTGTAATAAGACTACTAGAAAAGATTTATTCTAATATTAAGCCAAATGTCCCATGACAACCCTCCCAATAACAGATTTGAAGTAAAAAGTAAACCAAGCACTTTGAAGAAGCACAATGAAAATACACCACCACGGCAGAAATATCTCTCCAGCAATCCCTCCACCCTCAGCACCACTACACAGTATTTTACCATTGGAAGTAGCAGCTGGAATTCTAAACATATGCCAAGGCAGGAGAGAAATCTTTGACATTTGCTTTAAGAATATTAACGGAACAATTACTCTTACACTGAGAAACGTAATGGGTACTGTTTCTGGAGTAATTCAAATTTATGAGCACTTATCTGAAATGAAATTTTCCCTTGGAAACCAGGAAGTCTGTGGTAGAGAAACAGTATCTATGAGCAGGTATTTCCCCCAACCTTACTGGAGTACACAGCTTGAAGAGAAGGATCTCAATTCCACCTGCCTATCAGAATCACATCCAGCAGTAAACCTCTAGTACAAGATATGCAAACACTGATGTAATATCCAGATTGCCTCTGAAATGAGACAACACCAGAAGTAGATCTGCATTCAGAATATCTTGCTCAGAAGATCTGCACAGCATTGTAAAGATACATTCTTTTAATCTCGGTTTCTGTATATAACATGCTTATAAATGAAAACTGTCTTCTTATTCACATTAAAAAATGGGTCTCTCAGTGAAAAATTACTGTAAACCTTGCAGTTTAATGACAGTAATAGTAAAAACTTCTACATAAGAGAAAGGAATGGCAGCCAGCTATAGGAAAATGAAAATCTGACTGCAAGTGGTCAGAACTTGTTCACCAAAGGCTGAACCACTGCAAACAGTCATAATGAACCCTGCAACAGTCGCTAAAACAGGCCCTGACCCACTTGTGGAAATGGGTATCAAGCTCTAGCAAGAACTACATACTGAATCCATAGGAAAAGGAAACCACTATCAAGTGCAGATCAGTCATTTCCCATGTGCCCAAGATGTACACACAGCACACCCTCCCAGGGTCGAGATTACCAAAACACTGCAGAAAAGGCTGGTAAAGAGGAGTTGGACAGCAGAAACTGAAGTTGGAGAATGATCAGAAGAATCAAGTAATACTGCATTAAGATCATAAATCAGGTCTCAACCACTGTTTTAAGATAATTCCTTTTTACTATTTTATTCTCAACTAAACTGGATGAACTGTCTTCCAGCAGATAAAACACCTGACAATCTCTAGCCAGGCTCACAACTTGTTAAGATTTGAAGGTCAAGAAGATTCAGAACCACACTGCCATACAACACACACCCATTAATGGTTTCTCCTTGCTTACTAAAGCAGTATTGCTGCTTGGCTTTCTGCATCCTACTCATAAAATACTCCCTTTTGTGCATCATCCTGAAACTACATCTTCTGTTCATTTCCTTACAAACACTGAAAGAAGTCCCTTTCTTCCACACACACGCTTGCCACAGTTGTTGCCTTGCAGCTGCACGTAAATATTATTCTGCTCTAGCCCTGACCATCCCAGCCTTTGAGATGTTGTGTCTTTGCTTATGACAATCATTCTTCTTCACAAAAGAAGCCAGGGAGAAGGGAGGGTACATGCAGTAAGACAACTACCTCTGAGTATCAGTTAGACTTCCTGAATAATTTTCAAACAGGCTAATAATAGTTATTTGTACATTTGAAAACAGTTAATTGCAAATATGCAATTAACAGTTGGACTCGATGACCTCAGAGTTTTTTTCCAACCTTAACAATTCTACAGTTCTATGAAATAAGTATTTTCCAGTCTGTCTGGACTCAATTGGCTGGCAATATTCCTTGGTGTATCAAGGTATGAGTCATCTGAGGAAGAATATGAAGAGACGCTCATGCAAAAGATGGAAAAGCACAATGTCATGCTTGTGCTGCTGGCAGAGGAAAGGGCAATGCAGTAAGAGACAGCATCAGATAGGAAAGAAACATAAATGTGAAGGCCTCAGAGTGAGTACAAGAAGCTGGAAGCTTATGTGGTAGATGGCAGACAAAGCACAGGCTTGTCAAGGAAGAGATGGCAACGTGTTGAGAAAACATGCCAGGAGGACAGCTTCAGAAATCATGTTTTTAACAGGACAAGAAGGTAACACTGTTGTCAGAGGCAGCAAGAACAGTTAGCAGTAACTTGAGATAGTAAATGAAGAAGAAAGCATAAAAGGGTTACCCAAACAGACTGAGAAAGAAGCAAAAGATTGGGGCCATGAACTGGAAGATGAGTCCCTGTCCTGTATGTTCAGAGCAAGAGCATGTTGTAGGCTCAGCTGCAGAGGCTCAGAACAGAGGAAAGCAGGAAACAACAGCAAATCTCAAAGGAGCTTTCTGGAGTTCCGTATCGGCCCCAGCAGTCTTAAACTTGCAGCAATTAACTTAAAAAATGTTAAGGTAGTACGCAAAGTTGCATAATTTAATATCCCTGACATGGAGGCAGTAAAGAAAAGCAAAGAGAGGCTACCAGAAGTGGGTCATTGTGTCTAACTTATGAAAGGGGGAAAAAAAAAAAAGGAGGAAAGTAAATAGCTTAATGCAGAAGCTGCTGAATGAATGACTAGAACAGTAGGAGGTAAACCAGGAAAATACTGACACAAAAGTCAAGGGAGGACAAGATTTCAAGACTGGGCATGATCAAGTGTCAAAAACAGCAGGGAAGCCAAGAAGGATGAAGATGGAATACAGACCCAGAGACCTGGCCAAGAAAAGGTCATTAGAGATCTCAGGAGAAGCTTCAAGGGAGCGAGAGTATCTGTACTGAAGTCAACTTCCAAAACAGTTCTGGACTTGCAGACACGGTACAAGACCTTCCAATTTTGGAGTCACCGGTCCTTCTGAGAAACAAAAATTAATTGGGGCATCATGCTTTCGCTGTTCCTTAATGTCACAAACACCAGCATTACAGAGGTTCTGAGTTCACTATCACATTGAAATTAAGGCAATCAACAGCAAGAAGAACAGCCAGCCATTATAAAGTGGGTTTCATCCTTATACTTTGGAAACCTTGTAATAACCTACTCCAGGATAAATGGGAAGCCATACATGGAGAAACATGCGTCCAAGGCCAGCCAGCAAAGGAGTAGCAGAACCTTGCAGAGAATGTGGGTTTCCCAAGTCCCAGACCAGTTTTCTACATTCAAAGCTTGTCTGCTTTGTTCAGGTAGAAATAAAGGGAATTTAGACATAACTATTTCAGCAGTTTGTTTACTTTTCTCTGCAAGTTCCTGATGGGGAGGGAGAATTTGTCTTGGTTTTACTTAACAAAAGCTTTTTTGGGGAGAAACTGAGAATTCAGAAACATTGCTCCTTTAATTTATGGCCACAGAGAGTTCAGATTCCTTACCAATTATTCAGATTTGAACTTTTAACAGTAATTACATATTTCTGCTATAATCAGCCACAGTCTTTATACAGCAGAGAGCACAAACAAAATTTGAATTGCTAATTGTAAAAACCAAAAAAGCAAGTATTTTTTTCCTCGAGGTATAAAAGTTCTCACTCATCATCTTACCCCGCGCCCCTCATTACTCAGTCTCTCTTATACATAAAAAAGGCCAAAAAAGAACACACATTTCCTTAGTCCTTGACTTCACATCAAATAAACCAACCAGATCAGAAAGGTGAAGAATGAGGTACTGGGCAAAACTGCACAAATTGTTCGCCCCAGCTCTGAAAATCAAGATCCTCAAGTGCTAGAGAGAGTCAGAGAACATGATGCAAGTGGTTTTCATTCTAACCAACTAAAATCCAGATATACCTGAGGAAGGAAAGGGGCTAGAGGAGAAGGGAGGGTGGAAGAATGAATGGCTTGACTATGGTGAAAAAGTGCCATTATCCAGCCAAGCAGAACTGGATATTTTCACTGATTTAAGACAACAAAAATTCTTGAGATAACCTCAGACAAAAAAATCCTGTGTCCACAGGCAAATGATCTAACGACAGTCAAACCAGGAATAGTTCAAAATCTGGGTGTGGAAGTAAGAGCAGAACCTGCAAGATCAAGTAAGAAAGGATTCCTGGCAGTGAAGACTCCTAGAGAGATGTGTTTGCTTGACAAAGAGAAAAGCAGTATTTTAGGCTTACAGGACCACAGGACAGAATGCCAAAGGGACCACAAGGGAAATGAGATGCAAAGAGCAGAGGGACAACTGAGAGGAGGAGTGGGATGTAGGAGGAAATGCGAGTCAAGAAGTAGGCAGGCTGGAAAAATGCTGGGCCTTAAAGGTGCAGGACAGGAACCTCAGTGTCATGCCTTGCTACAGAGCCCATGGATTCGGGAAAGGGCTCACAAAGGTCCAGTACCAGCAAAATCTGTGCTGTCTGCCTTCCAAAGAAGTCTAAGATTTATAACAGGATGGGATAGAAGAACGGGCAGATCAAAGACAGAAAGACAGAACAACAATCCAGTCCAAATTTTGGCAAAGCACCACAGGATACAACATTAAACTTGGTTGCGAGATCTCCTGAATTTTGAAACATTCCCAGTATTACACGCTTTCATTTCGAACTTAAAATGAAAATTCACAATTCATTAATTGTGAAAACATACTGCAGCATGTTTGCTCTCTCTTGGTAATACACAGACAGCCTTTCAAAGTGAAAAACATGAGTACATGGCAGAAACATGGTACAGATTTTCAGGTTCACCACATATCCCTAAGAAGGAAACACAACCAGCAGAACAGACAGCAAGCAGCAATACTGCCTCCTACCAAGACAATAAGCATTTGGAGGCTGAACACATCAACTGAATATTCTTGCTAAAATAACATGTACAAGTGCCAGCAATACAGTGAATTAAATGCTTTTCTTTAAGCTTCAGAGTTAACACAATTGGAGAGTTCAAACATGTTAGAGACACCATATTAAGCTGTCCATTATTCCAGGGACTACTCATCTTTCCTAAGGTGTCTTCCAGACTGAAAATGGTATGAAATGAAGCATCGCTCAGCAACAGACTCTGCAAATGGAGTACTACAAAACAGGGGTCTCTGTGTGAGAATCTGTGGTTACAATTCTACCCAAGGTTGGGAGAAGCAAATGGAAAAATCAGTCCAAAAGTATTTTTCATCTTTTGGTTCCTAACGACCAAGATCTAATTCCTGACAGCTGTGCAAAATGAGATAATCAGCCCAGTCCTGCTCTTGAGGGACAGCTGTCCATATCACAGTTGCCACTAACCACACCTTCCTTCTGACACTTGAAGTAAAGGGCCAAAGATTCAAAATGGGATGCAGATTAAATCTCCTACTATATGAAGGTCAGTTAAAGTTTAGGGGAGGAGTGAGTAAGCTATAACCTGTACCTCTGTGGTAAGAATAAACTTCTCCAGAGACACCAGTTGTATTTTTATAGCTCAAAAAAACCCCCAAACAAACAAACAAACAAACAAACAAAAAACAAAGCAAAAAAAAAAAGCCAACCAACCAACCAACAAAAAGACCAAACCAGAAGTACTACAATGGTCACAACCCTGTCTTGGACTGGGAAATTAGATCTAAACTCCTCAAACTATTTATTGTATTTCATTCCTCCGTTCCAACTATCTGGACTCCTTATTCTACCCTAGAAACTGGCCTACAAAACCAGATTTCAAGATTAAACACAAGAACTTGTAGAACACATACTAAAATATTATTATAACCTCCTGATCTTTGAGTAACATAATCCTTTTCCCATCACTCTCTAGACCAACTCATTTCATTTTACTTAAGGGCTTGACCTCAGAGCTGCCACACACTCAGTGCTCAGATAGGAGCACAGTACCCACAGGACAGGATCAGACTGCTTCAACTGAAAAAGTCAACTTTTGGAAGCATGAATGTCCAAATTTAAATTTACAAACCCATACACACATAACTAAGTGTCTCTTTACTCAAACGTTGAAGACTTCACTGCTTCTGGTTGAAGCCAACTCCACATTCCTGGGCATTTACAAGAATTAGGGTATTTACTTAGGTACATTAATGTGGTTTTTAAAGTCTAATTTTAGGTATTCAGGTTTAACATTCTTAATGTAAACCCTTACAGACATAGCACTTTCATTTAAATGTGCCTGTAAAGCACCTTGCACTTTCATGAAGATAAATAATACTCTCCCTTTTATTAATACTTTTGTATAAAATAAATGGTGCAGAAGAGCTGCAGTATTCCATCTCAGAGGAAGCTGCATTTTCACCAGTGACAAATATTTGATGTGAATACCATGATCACACTGAAGAGCTACGCTCTCTAAAAATTATCCCCTTTTTCCCTTATATTTATGAGTATGTCCTAGCTTTTGTGTAGCTGTGGTTTAGATTATCACATCTTCAGAGCAGAGATTGTCTTAATTTTGCATCCACGCCAGTACTGAATGCCCTGTCAGTAATTAACAAACATATAACAATTAGTCCACAGCACACCACCGCCAGCCTCCTATGTCTGCCATGAATATTTAACGCTCAGGTAGCAAATACAAAAACCTTTACCATTAATGGAAGAAAAAGACGCTTCATATGCAGAAATCTAATTGTGGTGGAAGAGCAGAATTTTGTTAAGGCTGGCATATACATTCTGCAAAGAGCCCTGGCATCCATCAGAGCCAAATGCACTCGAAAAATGTCAAGTCATTACTATGAGGAAGGGGGCAGCATGAGGTAAATTAACCTCAGGAGCATGAAAAGTCAGTTACCCCCTTGAATGTACAAAGGCCAGAATGCCTCAGTTATCTCTTCCCTTGTGCTAGATAACACAGCTGTACTCAAAACAGGCTGATTGCATAACCATAGGGCAACAGGTAGGAGGGCATCTAAGAGTACCCCCAGAACACAGGGATGTCAGGTGGTTCAGCCTTCCCTCAGAAAGAGGCACCTTCTGAAGCTATGGATAACTGACAGAATTCTCTGCCAAAATGGGGAATCACTTTGGCATCTTTTGTCTGATCTTGCTAGCACATTACACCAAGGAGTTCCTTCTTCAGGGACTCCCTGTTTAACCATTGCTCTCCCAAAAGGCTTCCAAAAGGCCTCCTGCCTTAGCCCTTTGGTCTTGGATTTCCCCCCTGCTATCTCACTGGAGAACAGAAATGGGAATACTTCAGGTGAGATACCCTTCGGCAGGGTTCTGCTGCTACTGGAACCTGC
Source organism: Neodrepanis coruscans (assembly GCA_013400695.1). Taxonomy (NCBI): domain Eukaryota; kingdom Metazoa; phylum Chordata; class Aves; order Passeriformes; family Philepittidae; genus Neodrepanis; species Neodrepanis coruscans. Next base: position 5,109 of record VYZS01019962.1, on the reverse strand, counting down.
TTTAGCTTCATTCGAGATGAAGTCTCCCTCAGACTTGATTCCTCAGAAAACCACTGTGTTGATGTCAGAACACTCATCTGTGACTGGGAATTAACTACCTCACTCACAAAAAGCAGCAGCTTAGTTCACACAAGCACCAGCAAACAGGATTCACACTCCCAGCCCCTGAATGCAGCATAAAACACACATGAAGACTCGTGGCAACCGAACGGTTTCTTTTGGCTTTCACAGCAGGTTCCCCCAGCAATATCATGGTTTTCTTTTCATTCCCAGGCCCCTGACAGAACCCACCCTCAAGGCCACTCTTTCCAGAATTCATCCCACAGTTCCTCAGGTACATAAGGACACGCACCTTTATACATTCGGATTCCAAGCACAGGGAGCTCTACATCCCACAATGATTTTATTCTCACAGTTACAAGCAAAGTAGGACCCACATGGAGAACGGGCACCCCACGGGTGCATCCTTGAACACTGGCACTACAAATCACTGCTCCTGTCTCCTCAAAGCTTTTTTTAGCCAGTATTATCCTTCTCAATGACCGCTAAATGACAGAAATTAATTCACACCAGTGGTGGTACAGGCTGAGCCCAGGACAAATAAACCAGGGAAAGAAAGTAGAAGGGAAAGGGCAGAGAGGTTTCTTACAATTAAACAGGTATAAGGTCTCCCATAAGCTAAACAGTGAGGGAAAGAATCAGGTCAGTTCCATACAGCATATAAGGGAACTAAATGAGAGATGGAGAAAGACACGCAGAAAAAGCAGCCTGGGGAGAGGTACAGAAACCGAATGAGAGAGAAAAGATTAAAAGGAAAGCAGATACAGTGAGAGAAGAGATATGGAAAACAAGGACAGAAGGCAGGAGACAAGGACAACTGGGAATACAGAGGTGATATAACGTGGTCACTCACTCTGTCTGGAAGATTTTCTGGAGGGAGTTGGATTATCTTCAGTGTGGATTGCTGGGGTGCTGCCCTTCACACTCCTTCTCTGAGACCCATATTCAGAGCGGTGCTGGCAGCTATTCCAAGAGCTTCTTCAGGAAATATTTTGATGGTGAAAGGATTGCGGATAAAATCAGGAACTCAAGTATTAAAACAATCTGCTTGCGATTGTCAGTCCTCTAAAACTGGTTTTATGCCAGGATGGAGATCCTCTCTCCTTTTTGGCAGCTAACTACTAAAGGTGTGTGTTCTCCTGGGAGGCAGCCTTTCACTGATAGTGATATTATTTCAGAAATCGATTTCCCCTATCCCCCTATATAGAAATCTCAGAATTTTCTTTTCCCTAGGTATGCCTTGTCCTTAAAAGTGGGCAAATATCTTTCTCTGAAAAAAACACTTGCTCTCTCTGTGGCAGTAGCATCTGCCTTTTCCTTTCCCTGTAACTAGGAGGTGTGTCTTCTCTCCTTGCACAAGGTATTTGAAGAAAACCCTCTTGGGATTAGTGGATGAGGAATCTTCCTTGGGATGAAGAAGGATGAGATCAGTATTGGAAATTACCTTTATGTCCAGTTAACAGCAACTGGAAAAGGAAAGAATAGCTAAATCTGCCTCTGCTTTCTCTCCCTTGTTTCGTTCTGCCGCCTGCTGAGTAGATGTAAATAATTAAAATTACTAGGTAACGATCTGCTTATTTCTGTCTTGGGGACTGCCTCCCTTGGGCATAGAGGATTTCTTCTGTGAAGACTCCTCTGCTACTACCTGGTCTGGGGAAGGGCTGTCTGCTTTGCTGGAGGGAGCAATTTCCTGGGCAGCAATGGGGTGTAGGTGGTAAGGGTTATTCTCAGAAAGTGGGGTCTGAGGACACGTCTCCCCTTGTATCGAGGCAGGTCCAGAAGACTCTATATCCCACAGCCAGGAAGAGCAGACCTGCTTCTAGATAGTTACGAGGGCTGGGTGCCGGGGGCCTCTGCGCACCTTTGGCTCGTTAGTGGGGAAGGGGGCGAGTGTTAGGCTCCCTCACCAGCTGCGGGAAAGGGGCCTGGCAGGGGGGGCCACCGGGGTGTCTCCGCACCGGGAGCGGGGCTGCCCGNCCGCTCCGCCTCCCCCGGCTCCCCCCGGCCGCGGCCGCCCCCGCCTCCCCGGGTTAAGGAGGCGCCGGTCGTGGGGTGCCCGCTCGTTCTGCCCGTCGGAGGGGGCCGGCGCGGCCATCCCCGGCACCCGGGCTCTGTTCACCCCCGAGGCCGCTGCCAGCAGCCGCCTCTTGCCGCCCCTGAGCTGGACACAGCGGCGGCGGGGTCCCCCCACTGCGGCAGCCGGTCATCGTTCCCCCGGGGGCTCCCTTGTCCCTCCGCTCCCAAATGACGGCCCGGGCCCGGGCCCGGGCCCGGCAGCATCGCCGCCCTGGGAGTGGATCTCCGCCCGGGGTGACCCGCGCTGGTCTTACGGGCCACGCAGTGGTTGTGCCCAACTCCAGCCCTGGATACTCGGAGTCAAATACCACTCTCCATCCATGGTAATCTTCCCTGACGCCTTATTTTGTCAATAACCTATTACAGGGACATCACCAGATCTTAAAAAGGTTTGTTCCACCACAACCCTGTTAAAAGTCTCATCGCTGTCTTTCCTATGTGTGACGGACAGCCAAGAACCATATAGCAAACCCCATGAATTCACCTCATTAATATGTATAAATATCTAAAGCGGGGGCGCCAAGAGGATAGTGCCGGGCTTTTCCCGGTGATGCCAACCACTAGGCTGAACAGGCAACGAGCAGAAAATGATGCGCGGGAAGTGAACATGAGGAAGAACTTCTCTGCTGTGCAGGTGACCACGCACTAGAACAGGTTGCCCGGAGAGGTTGTGGAGTCTCCCTCACCAGAGACATTCCAGAACCGCCTGGACACAATCCTGTGCCATGTGATCTGGGATGACCCCACCTGAGCAGGAGGTTGGACCAGATAACCTACTGTGGTCTGTTCCAACACGACCCATCCTGTGATTCTGTGAATTACAAACCGTGTTGTCCCACTTTCACCCACTTGGCTGAAAACAGGGAGCCTCATGTTGGTGTGTCTCAGAGAGGCAGAGCAAGGCAGCAGTCCATTTTTTTATGGCATTAAAGGAGACTGTTCAGTGATGTTCACGAAATAGAGCCAACCCCCCCAAAATATGTGCATGTCAGAAGGAGCNTCCAGTCCCGAGTGAATGTCTCAGCTTCGGTTCCCTTGTTCTTCTGCCTTTCTTTGAACTTCTGTATAGGCTACGTGGCCTTTAGGTCTCTCTGCTATTCCCAGACCAAGTTCCCCAGCTCCCCTTGAGCTGAGATTTGTGTTCACACAGTGCTCAGGCTCCTCTCCGCTGAGAGACAAGGCAGGAGCATCACTGTGCAGGGAGGCACTAATGGGTGGGATCTGGAGTTGTTTGATCTGCAGCCAACCGCAGAGGTGTTAAAAAGCTGCGGCTGGACTCAACGTGTGCCAGGCACCCGCTGTGTGTTCCCCACTTAGTTTTCATTTTGGTTTTCAGGAGCCTCTCTCCCAAATGAGTATGCGAGATTCTGCCTGCTTTTAATACATAATAAAAAGATACCATGTAACTAACTTGTTCCACTGCTTGAAAGAATGTAAATACAAACATTTCCATCCAACACAAAATGCACCCTTGGGGAGGCAGGGCAAAGGAGATGCAGAGATGCAGAAAGGTGAATGGATCATGATCCCTCATTATATTCAGCATTCAGAGAACAAAGACACATCCCAAAGCCTTTCCAAGCTAAGTAGAAGACAGAGAAAAGGAGATGGAGACATGTGGGGAAAAAAATTTAACTAGTCACCACGTAACTTATTTTTACATTACACTCAATGTATTTTATTCTTCTCCCAATTTTTTCAAGATGCCATTGGCTTGGTGCATGACTGAATTGTTAATATTTGTCTAAGGAGAGCTATAAATTTTGACAGATGAGTAGCGGGCAGTGGGGGCTTCTGGCATCCAGGAAGGTGTAGGAGGTGACTTTGGTTTTTGGCAACTAGGATATTGAAACTCACAGTATTTGAGAAGGAATTCTCTTCCACATCCGGCTGAAGGGCTGATCCTTCCATTTGCAACTCGTAGCAAACATACACCTCAGCAATCCCGTGTAACGGCAGGGATCCCAACACGTTTTTCTCCCTGGCCAGGGTTTGGTGTTTGGCTTGTGGCTTTTTTCCAAACACTCTTATCCAGTAAATTCTTTTGTGTGTAAGTGCAAGAATGGCTGGGGGAGGTGGGGGTGTTGAGAAATGGAGGCTCAGGGGTGACCTTATTGTTCTCTACACCTGCCTGAAAGGGGGTTGTAGCCAGGCGGCGGTTAGCCTCAGACACAGTCTCAAGCTGCATCAGGGCAGGTTTAGATTGGCCATCAGGAAGAATCTCTTCAAAGAAAGCGTGATTAGACACTGGAATGGGCTGCCCAGGGAGGTGGTGGAATCACCACCCCTGTCGGAGTTTAAGGCAAACCTAAATGTGGCCCTCAGTTCCATGTTCTAGTTGACGTGGTGCTGTTCAGTCCTTGATTCCGTAAATACAGATGTAAAAACTTTAGTTGCTCACATTACGTGCCCTAAATGATTCCTCGGTGTGCTCCATGGAAATGACAAACCTATCCATGTAATGACGCATCTTACACAGTCAAGAGGCCCAAACTGGTGGTTCAAAACTCAGTGCTTTGAACACCTTAGCATCCTAACTCGAAGAAAGCCCTTGTTACCTGGTATCTCCACCAGTGCCAACCGGACTTGCCGGGAGCTCGGGGCTTTCAAAGGCCGGCCCAGCCCCGCACACGCGGGAAGGCGGACACTTCGCCTACAGCCGTCGCCCCCCGCCTCCGCTGCAGGAACCCTCCTGTGACGGGCTCTCCTCTCCCGGGACAGACCCGCACCCTCCGGCGCCGCTGTCCCCGCGAGTCCCCCCCGCCCCCGCGGGGCCGCCCCGCCCGGTTCCGCTCCCGGCCCCCTCTCGGGCCACCTTAAGAGCGCGCGGAGCCCCCGCACGCAGCGGCCGGGCGGCTCCTCCCCGCCCCGTGTCGCATCCACTCAGGGAACGTGCGGCGGGGCTGCCCCGGCCCGGGGGCGGCAGGAGACCCCCGGGGCGGGGGCGGGTGTCCCCGGCGGGGCAGCGCTGGC
>VYZS01019959.1:21611-39706 GCA_013400695.1 Neodrepanis coruscans | reverse complement strand
TTGTGGTAAAACCATGACACCAGCTAACTGGATTTGACACAGAAAGAGAAAAAGAAAGCTGTATAGCCCTCCTTCCACACAAACAAATTATCCATCATTCGAAGAGTTTTTTAGTTACTGGGCTATTACAGAAATGTAGACAAATGCTGGATGTGTATGACCATATAAAAACGCATGTGTGAATTTAGGTGTAAAAGTGTGCATATACTCTAGGCAAGCACACTGTGTATCATTAATGTCCTCTTGAGCGTTTCAGAATACATGAATGTGAAAAAACTCACAGACCTGGCCAGTCTGGTATCCCAACTCAGAGAGTCACCAGTAACAGATGTTTTGGAAAAAGATATAAGAAAGAAAGCAAATACAGAGCAATCCTACACTTCCCACAGTCAAGCAGGCACTGTGGACACTTTCTAAGCTGGAGGCTACATCTGGAGGCCAACTTATAATAGCTGCAAAAATGCTTACTGCTCAGGTGGTCTCTCTCTACATACTTGGGGAGGTTCACCTTGTAAACAGAACAGAGGAACAGCCCCAGGGACTGCTCTGGGCTGATGCAGAAACACCTACCACCTGCTCCTGCTCCTCCAGGGAGCCCCAGCTTCAGAGCCTAATCAGTCCTATTTTTTTTTGCTGAGAGAGCCAACAAAAGTTATTATCATTAATATAAATTGTGGTAATGGACTCCCTAATTCTGTTCAGAGAGGTTATTATACAGCTATTACACCGCAACAAAATATGGCCACTACTGATCCGGGCTGTTTTGAATTAATGACCCAGGAATTAAAGACTCTATATCCTATTAACAGTCTGCCAAGCAATGCCAGAGCCCATTACTTTGGTTTATTTGTAACCCATCAGGAAGGACCCAATGCAAATCCAGATCTGGAGTCAATCCAGAGCAACTCCAAGAGGCATTCCTACATTCTCTCTCACATAGTAAAATAGCAACTGGTCATGTTCACCCAGCAGTGGGGAAATTTTCATTTCCATGGGGTTCTGCTTATATAGATGCATGTCGGAGGGCAATGGTGGAAAGGACTGGTGAGACATGAAGAGGGACTTGGACCTCCACTTTGCAAAAGCCATCTGCTGCACCAGTACCGTGTTGTGATGTGTAAATGCAAGACAGTTACCTTCAACTCTGGTCAGTGCATGACCTTGTTCTGAACTTCACCCAGCTGGCAAAAAAATAGGTGGGTTTGGCAATGGGAGGAGTGCAGGTCATGGTGTGCACTGTGGAGACATGTCCAAGCAAGTACACCCCATCACTTGTGACTTGCAACCACTCTTCCTGCTGGTCAATTTGAGCCAGTAGGACCCTTCAGCTGGCACAGGGCGACTGCAACAGGACCTTCCTATGGCATTTTTCAATATAGCTTCTTACCCTACCACCCACACAACTGTTGGTGCAGGGAGTGAAACCTTAGTACCACAGTAATACCTTCAGGTTATTGTGTTAATTCAAGCAATAAAGTGATAAGGAAATTCCAAGAATACTATGCTGGGAGCAACTTATGATTGTGGGGCTATGTGCTGGTCTTGGCACCTTGATGCTAGTGATTGCCTATGAAATAGACCAGATAGGCTGTGTGTTGTGCTGGCAGTGTGGCCACATGCATCACTGTAGGTTTTCCTATCTGCTTACTGCCTGAGACTGAAAGGAAGGATAAGCATACCAGGAAGTTGAGACAATCTGCAAAAGAGAAATTTCTGCTTCCCTGCCCGTATTCCCCAACTGATGTGAAAGGAGCAAAAGAAGCGGGGGGGGAAAGGCAGCTTTTGCCCCAGCCCCCCTGCATCCTTCACTTCTGAAAGAGCTGATGCAACAGCAATACCACTTCAGCATCTGACTGAAGCCTTGATCCAGTCCAGACTTTCTGCAGATCCCTACTGGAAGGAAGCCACTTTTCTTGAGTATATTTCCAAGAAACAGTTGACAGGCTTGGCACAGCTATTCCTGGAAATGTTCAATAGGTCATCTTCTGGAAGAGAGTGCTGACTGATGGAATTGAACAGATCTTGTTCTGCGTGTTATGTACCGCTCGCTCCCTCTCTCGTGACAGCTTGGAGTTTGCCTTCGTTCTGTGCCCAGCCTCCTTGGCCTCCCGCACCCCAGCTTCAGGAACACCAGCCTGTGCCCAACCTGCTCTGTACTGAAGTGGCCGCAGGATTCAGTGTGCTGGCAACCATATTTTCCTCCTGGCAGCACTGCCATTTTTGTCCTTTGCTGTCAGAACAATTGCTGCATGAAGGCAAATGTCCCCAGACTGTAAATTGCAGAGCTGCCCCTTTGCACACATGCACTTGTGCTGTGGAAATCCTGTGCATGTGCAGAGACAGGCATGCATGTGGTGGCTGGGAACATGAGGACATGGGCTGTCCAACCATGTCCTTGCTTGTCCCTGACTGAGGCATATGCCAGAGATAGGCTTTTAAAGCTTTTACGTCATGTTGCTATTTGCCAGCAGCAAGAAAGATCAGGGTGAAGTCATGCTAGGACAACATTGCTTAAGGTGAGTAACACTGGTGAGGAAAAACCCCAAGGTCCATGTTGAGTGGTTTCTTCTGCACTTCTCCTGTCTTTAACCTGTTTCTGATCATAATTGCCAGGTGAGACCTACTTCCTTCATTGGTTTTGGGAGTGGGGTGGATCCTGGCACCTCTTGGTAACTGAGCAAAAGGTCTTGGGCAGCGATCACAGCCCAGCCTGAGCCAGGGCAGGTCAGGATGTCTTGTTGGCACTCCTACCCAGAGCAAGGAAGTGTTACCATGTGCTGGGACAACCCCAGAAGCAGCAGTGGGGAGGGTGTGGGAGCGAGGGCAGTCATCCAACCTCACCAGTCTCTACCCTGTTTACCAGTCTGTTGGCATATGGAGAGTGCCAGGGATTGTGCCCTCAGGGCACCATTCAGGGAAGAAAGGTGTTTCATTTTAGAAAAGCACATAAGTTTGCTCCATGCAGAGTGCCATAGCCTGTCTCTCTGGCATCCCAATCAGCCTGGCTGCAGAGGACGGAAAGCTCAGGTCCCCATTGCATCTGAGCTCCAGGGTCAGGCTTGTCCTTCTGCCCTCAACAGAAGGCATATTCAGGCAGACTTAGCATGGCTGGCTCCTTTTAATTTTGGCCTAGATAGCTTCTTCTCACAGTAAAGGATCTTTGCTTCTGTATCAGGACAACAGGTATATGCTGATACCACCAGCAGCAGCTGGATAATACTCCTGCCCCTGTCTCATGAGAGGAGCATGAGCAAGGCTTCTATTTATGTTTCTCCTCTTTACCTTGAGATGGAAAAGGGCCTGGAAGAACAATCTAGGTGTCTAACTAGGTTGTGATGCAAAAAACTGCCCTTTCCTCTGTGTTTGGGCTGTGGTGATTCTGCAAGTTAAATACTGTCTCTGCCCTAAGTCTCATGAGTTTTTTTTTTCTCTCCTGCAGTCTGTGAATGTAGCTGTTCACTAAAATTATTTTTAAACAATGTTTTGCAGGTTCTGTGCTCTTTCACTTCAGCTCTACGCACAAGAAATGTACTTGCACTCTGACAGGAATTAAATTTCATCTATATCTGTAAAAACATCAAGACAAAATACACTTCATTCAGTTGCCAGAGTTGGCACCAGATTCTCTGGGTCCCCAGACAGAGGCTTGGAGAAGCCTACCCTTTCCCCCTTTAGCATTGTGGATACATCGCACTGCTGCTTGATTTCCCCCTTATTGCCCTCTCCTTGATTACCAGCGGCCCAGAGCTCATCTCCTCTGATCTGTGGGTTCCTAAAACCAGTTTTGCACACAACTGCACATGTGTTTTAAGACTGGAAACATAGGGACCCAAAGGTACCCCCTGTGGTAGCAATGCAAATGGGTGAACACACAATGGGCACTTGTTCCCCGTGCCTCTGCAGCAATCCCACTTCAGACCTTCCCACTCACTCTCAGATGTTTTGAGTTTGAAAAATACAAAGAATTTTTTCAAGAAAATGGTAAAATCTCTGCCCTGTTTACTGGTGACTAGTGGAGGGGGGCTACACTGAGCTCACAGCCCTCAGGACAGCCAGGCCACTGACTTCAAACCAGAAGCCCACCAAAGAGGGCCATGGCACTCATGGCTGTTCACTCCATTGCAAATACAGGAATTAACCCTTAAGTATAGCCAAAAACAAGGACTTTCCCCAGAGCTGAGGGAGGGTATGAAATGAAAGGTTAATTTTTGGAAAAACTCTTTCAAAGGCAGAATGTTGTAACCCTTCTGAGTACAGAATGGGAATGTGCCTTTACTCTTTAGGTTTTACTCTCTACTTGCAAAGCGTAGGACTGAAGAAAGCTTCTCCCATAAACATCCTCTCATGCGTGGGTCCATTTGCCTGTTGCAGCATGTCCATTGGGATGGGAGCCATGCCCATGGCTTTGCTCCCACACTTCCTTTGTCCCAGCTCTCATGAGTCTTCTCATCCACTGAAGGTAACTACGGGCATGCATGCATCAAAGACTTGCTGCTGTATTTCTCTAAATTGAGCTCACTTGAGGGTGCACCTGCTTTGTCACATTGACAAAGCTGTGTTTTTCCAAATCCATGCTTTCTAGTGCTTTCTTCAGGCATTAATAAACATCTCAAATCATCATTTGTTACTGACTTAATTACTGGTTGTCACCACTCAGCAAGTATTTCAAACAGCTGACAGTGGGAAACACCCTGTCATGCACAGTATGCAAGATGAGACCTTATAAAAAGATCTCTAAAATAAAAAAGGAGTGATTAAAAGTGACATTTTTGAGGTCTTTGCATCCTAGTGGGTGGACATACAGAAAAATGTGGAAAACCCTTTTATCCAGCATTCATTCATTCATGCATTCATTCATTCATTCTTAAAAAGCTTCTCAAAGACTGTAATTTTCAGAAGCTCACGGATGCCAGTGGGACCAGCTGCCATGCCTTCCCTGAGGCCTGGGGTTCCCACCCTGGTGGGGGAGGCTGCGATTCCATGGTCTCTCAGTCTAGTGCAGTGTAGAGCAGTTGAGAGGGCCTACTAAAGCAGGAGGCTTTCCAGGACTGTGCCTGGCTGAAGAGCTCACCTTTCACCTGATCCCCTAGAGATGATTTCCTGTAAAGTGAGACTTGTCAAGTCAGTAGGAAAAGTCATTTATAGCTAAATGCAATTAGGTTGCAGTTAGAGTGGGGAAGGGGTGTAGCAGAAGAGGACAAGTAATGTTTTCTTGGGTAACTGTCCTCTAGTTCAGAAAGAAAAGAAATCCTAGCTTACAGTTTGGGACAGGATTCCTGTAGAAGTATATCTTTTAAATCGTACAGAGTTTATTAATAGAATGTCCTTCCCTGAACCTAGATTCCCTATAGCTTGGTATGTGCTGATGGCCAGCTAACAGTCAGTGTTGCTTTGTCATTTTTGTTTTGAGCTTTGTTTTTTTTTTTAAAGCTATTTAGAAATATCTCTTCCATTTTACTTGTCTGTGTATCTCCTCAACATCTGGCCAGCTTGTGGCTGATAGTTCCGTGACTCACAGATAAAACCTATTTAAAAAAAACCCTGAGCAGTGACACACCAGATGTGCAGTGAAATTTTAAAAACATGCTATGACTTTTTAGGGATACATGCAATTAATATTAAACAGATGCCTGAAATTTCCTGCACAGCTGTTTCTCTATTATGTGTCATGACTTTCAATGGCACTGAGGTGAGACATACAGACATGAGCAAATGCAAGACTATTCCAAATTCAAGCTTTTTAAATTCTAGCAACAAATGGTGTGGTGGGAATAGCCAAGCCACTGAACCTCTCACAAGGCACAAGATGGAACAGATTTGCTCAGGAGTGCCACAAAGCAGACAGTCAAGTATCTTGGTCAAGATAACATATATGATCTACTACTGGGCTGTTTAATGCCTTTGTTGGGCACTCTTCTCTTCATTGGCTTCCTCCAGTCGATCTGTTTTTGTAGCAGCAACACATTCTGTGTTTTTACACATCTGGGACTAGAACTGGATTACAAGGCTGTATTTGGTTCCAGAATCCCTCTTGCTGTGCATGAACTGTTTAGATAAACAGAGTAGGTCTTTTTCCAGGGAAGATTTCCTACCAAGTTTCAATTTCCTTTTATTGGATACATGAGCCTTTTATTACCCTCTGAAAGGCCTCCCCTGAAATTCACCTTGTCAGAACCTCCATAGCTGGTGAGGTGGCAGCATTACTGTAGGGGTATTGCAGCCAGAACCAGCAGGATCTGAATTTGTGTCTCAAAATTTGGGGTGAGATTCATTTAGTTCGACACAAGGATTGGGATCCATTGCAATTAATACCTACAGCTGATCTAGGCATCAATTATAGCCTCTGGGATGTGAATTCATCTCATCCTAGGAAAAAAACATGAGAAATGGTAGATGAATTGCACCAAAAATGTTCTGCCTTCACTCCCCTCACTGTGAAAGGATGTGACAGGGATTGGCTCTGATGTAGGTGTCTCTACGGTAGATGTCTAAAGTTAGATGGATCCTTTGGCTTTCTAGCACTTTTGGCCAAAGCTAGTCATCTAAACTCCTTCAACAGTCAGTGGAAAAGAGATTTCTCTAGAAGATGTCACCCACATCTACCTGACAGGTGGGCTGACCTGACTGCCAGTGGTGCCCATCTTCATTTTGCTGTCCATAGGAGAAGCACAGGAGGCGTGCCTGATCATTAGCTGGTGAAAGCTGGAAGGCATAAAGTCAGTTGTCCATCTGTTAGGGCTTCTTTTCTTCAGACTCACACTGTCACTCCAACTTCAGTAAGGTCTCAGCTCATCTTTTGACTAGTTGGTGCAAATATGTCAGTACCTTCTCATTTCCTCATTTATGTTTTCTGGCTCCAGGGTTAAGCAGTTACAGTGACATAGGAAAGCCTTTGGATGATAAGCAGTTCCAAACTGGGCACCCTCCAGGCCCTTACACATAGAGTGCAGTTCTCTCTCCCACCTGCTGCCCTCCCTCCCAAAGGGATCTCCTGCAGCCTCATATCTCTCCAGCAACAGCTGCTGTTGCTCCCTATGTCCCCTTGGAGGCTTGTTACAGTTCTGATACTTGCTCTCTCACTATTCATCATGCCTTCCAGAGAGTCACAGCCAGTTTATCAGCTACCAGGAGCATGCTTTTTGGGCTGAAAAGCAATTTCCTTTTCTCCTCTTATTGCGGAAGCCTAAAGAGGGTTTGATTTATGCCATCAGTTTCAGATTTAAAAATCTTCAGCTTCACCTAGGTACATTTCCTGGAGATCAGCAATGCTTAGTATAGTAAGCATTTAGTAATGCTTAACAGATGAGCAATTCTGTTATACCATATGATCATCTCTTATGCATTAGGTCTGAATTTATCCTACCATGTTAGTTACAACCACTGTCAAATGACGTCATTCATCTTTCCCTCTTTTTCCTAGCAAACTTATGTCTCTGGGAGAGGTCACAGCAGTGAATGTGGCAACCCTCTTCTGATCAGCTGCACTTTTGGCTTGCTATTGTGCAGCACTCCCATTCTGTTACTGTAATAGCCCTTAAAAAACATAATAATTTGCCAACATGCTCAAGTAGGAGAACACAATGACATTATTTGAGAAATGCAGGCTTTTTAATGGAAAATACTGCCATCTGCCAGGGCAAGTGGCATTCACCACTGCACGGACAGCTTGAACTCAACAGGTCACACTCATGTCTGCTGGATTTCTGCTCGGTTCATCAGAAGTATGAGCCACTGTAGTCACTCTGAGGGTCTACACAAGGCCACGCTGAAGATGTCTGCGGTGGGAGAGGCAGAGTAGCACTGGCCATGAGTGCATCAGGCCCACCTCAGTCATACAGAAAAAACACACCATCAGGAATGCGCCAGAACACAGGCCTCTGTACGGGGCCGATCACTCACCGTTTACTCTTCTCCAAGCTGAGAACAGGTTGCCCAGGAAGGTGATAGATGCCCCATTCCCAGAAACATTCAAGGCCAGGTTGGACAGATGTCTGAGAAACCTGGTATAGTTGTTGTCCCTGCTCATTTCTGGGGACTGGACTATATGGCCTTTAAAGGTCTCTTCCAGCCTAAACTATTCCATGCTTCTATGATTTTATAGTTCTATGATTCCATGTTCAAGATGCTTTTTTATAACACTCCAGAAAACAACCTGCATTTCTAAGCTGAGACACTTGAGAGAGCACCTCATGCTTCTGTTAATTTGCTTCCCTAGGAACCAGCTATTTTGGTATCAACTCACAGCCCCACAGCAGAGCTGGACAAGCCCCTCACAGACAAGCCCTCAGATCAGGAGGCAGGTTTCTCCAGCCAGTGGAGCCTGACCTTTCCATGACACCCTCCAGCTCCACCAGAATTGGATCCAATAGCTTGCACATTTAAACCTTTCCCCAACCCACAGCTCGAAAGACATCAGGAGTCTGTGGATGGGGTGGCCAAGCCTTATCGTCCGTCCCTGCATGGTGCATGCCTAGACACTAGCCCAGCACTCATGTTCCTGTGTGGGGAGGCAGTGGTGGCCGTGCACCTCTCAACTACTGCTGGGTGAGTGGCAGCCAGGGTCAAAAGCATTTGCTGTTAGCTGGGCTTGGCTAGGTGCCTGTTTTTGCTTCTCTCAGTGACAAGTTTGCTTCAGTTGCTCATGGCTTGTCACACTGCCAGGATGCATGCCTTGCGGGATTAGCTTTTGGAAATCGCAGCTGGGTGCCCTGCAAGCAATGCCCCTTCTAGGAAAGCATGTTAAACCTGGAGCCATGCTGTCAGCTTGAAACATCAGAGTGAAATCTGATGTGTCAGTTGTGTCTGCCTAGGAAAATTAAAAAGAAGAGAAAGAAAAATCTTACCTTCTGTGGCATGTGCTGGCATGTAAGGACAGAGAATTGGAGGGAGGGACCTGGGGCAACACTGACAGCGAGCTCTCTGGGAGCTCTGAAGAACATTCTCTCCTTTCTTGATCCCTTTATTCCTGTCCTCTACATGCTTATGCACACATGTCCCTCTCTGATCTGCTTGTTATTCCCTGTCTTTACCAGGTGCCTGAGGGCTGACTCACCAGAGCCCCAAGCCAACATGGAAACAGAGAAAATGACAAAACATGACATGGTGCCCAGTCTGCAGCTGAAACATTAAAATCATGGCCCTCAAATTCACAACCAACTGATCAGCCAGACTCAGGACTTCATTTCCAGCCTGATTTTCTTCACAACTTTGTTACTCCTCTTGCCTGCTTCTATGATGTGTCTTTTGTTTTAGACAACTAGCTTCAGGGGTTTAGTGGATATCTTTTTTTCAGAATTCTGTGGGACCCACATACTTGATGATGGGTAAGAAAACCTATGTGTATTTCAAGAAGGAAAATCTCTGGTTGCCTCTTCAAGGCTCATGTCGACATGCTTTGTACCATGACAGAAGCATACCCATGCTCCTCAGAGCTCTCTGAAGAGATTTTTGGGGTTCCCCTGTGCTTGCTATGCAATGGCCACTTGCTCAGAGAGCAGTCGTAAATGTGCATTAAGTACACAATCGCCAGTTCACCACACCTTCATTGAACTTTGCTCATCAGAAGTCTGCATTGCTCTGTAAGTTGCAGCCTGAAGTGATTTCTCCAACAATGGAGGGGAAGAATATGTAATAATTGAGGCTCATTTCACATGCAGACATCAGACCCAATGGCACAGCAAACCCAGCAAGAGGCAAGTAAAATTCCTTCAGAAGGTTTAATTTCCCAAGTCTCTCTGTGGCTTGTTTGTTAATCCTAAGATTTTTCTCAGAAGTCTTTATTATCCAGAACAGGGGTGTGTGCTGTTCACATGCTGCTTCTTGGAAATTACTGGGAGGCAACTTACTGGGAGGTAATTCTAGATGGCAATCTGAACAAAAGGTGTTGCTTAAGCATTTTGAAGAATAATTGAGCACTTGCTATGCAGTTTGTTTAATAACCTGAAAGAAGGATCCTTATCAGAAGTCTCCACATGCTCCAGTTACTCAATTGCTTTCTCATTTAAATAAAGCCTATCAAATATGTCCATAAAAATAAAAGTACCTCATAAAAGGCAGTATCACTGAGGTGTGCCTGCCCTAGACAATTAAATTAAAAGCTGTATTTTCCTGTTAGTATGTCTTTAAATCCTTTTTTTTACAAGGCTGCTGCATGCCTGTTGGACTTTAAAGGACAATGAGTGTGCCATGAGTGCCCAGAACCATTCCTGTTAAGGTGCAATGAAGGTAAATGTGGTTGTTGGCTCATCCCAACTGGTCTCAACTAAGTGGGAACACTCCCACTACTTTCCTGGAGTTCACAGAGTGAACCTGGGAAGTATCATCCTTCTGATGGAGAAAAAAATCACTAAAAATCAAAATTAACATCAAAGGAGTATAAGGGACTCTCTATGCCTGCTTCCTAGGGAATGGTGTTCAGCGTCTGTGCAAACAAACCCTCCACCCCACTCTAGTTTGCAAAGTAACGGAATTATTCCCTTCAGGATAATCCAAAATTAATGGAGAAAAGATAGACAATTATAGTTAATAACAATAAAATAATTAATGATTGAAATCATAGTGAAGAGTGACATACAGAAATCCCAGGCACTAGAATAATTTCCATATTTTCAAAGTCTGAAGGGCTAATATTTGAGGCCCATATCTGAGCTGCATGCCACAGGGCAGGCTTATTTACAGCTGCTGAACAGCCAAGTGCAAGCATCTGAATTGCAGGGAAAAATTCCCTCTACCAGCACAGAATGCAAAGCAGGGAGAAAGCGCTGGACCAGTTCCAAGTGTAAGAAAAAAGAGGTTTCATTAACAAGAAAGTAAGTCTGAATCTGGAAATACATCTTCAAGTAGGAACACTGTGGATGGGATCTGTGCTTGAGCAGTGCTCCAGGCTGAGGTGGTGTCCTATCCTGCCCTGAGCCTGTTCATGGCGGTGACTCTGTCATGCAGAAACAGGACTTTGGGCAGTTAAATATTATGCCTAGGCACACATTCCTCAGGAAGGATTGTGACACAAGAGGGAGAAGTAAGCAGCCAGACATTGAAGCAGCCTTTGAGCACATGATACAAGGAGCTGTTAAGGAGGTCTCTGTGCATCTTCTCCATGTGAATGAGTTTGCTGTTGTGTGGTGAAGGTCTGGCTGTCATCCTGGAAAGCTAATGGCCTCTCTGTACAAATCACATGAACGTTCACACCAGCCACAGCAAAGCAGGTTGCCTACTCTGCCCTCAAAGAGTCTAGTGACTTTGTCCCTCTTATGGTCAGAGGGCAGTTCAGGTACTTTGTTCATTGGATCCTCTCTGCCCTTTTCTACCTCTGATAGCAAGAGTTGGTTCTGTGTGGGTCAGATTTGAAAACTGTAAAGGTAGAGGAAAGAAAACCCACAGACTTCCATCACATTGTGTTTCTTTTGGGTCAACAGTGGTTTTGGAACCTTGATCTCAAGGTGGAAAACCATGAATGTATTAACAATCTCCTGAGTCATTAAATCCCAGGTTTTATGGTATTATTCACATTCCAAAACTCAAAATTATTTTGGTTTTGGAGATTTACCAACATCCTTTGCTGAATGGCTCCACTCCCCTGCGTTTTCTTCCTTTCTCATGACACTTAATTTAAAGTGAATAGTGCAAAGTAGCACTTTAGGCAGTGACCCCATAACCTAGAATGCTTACTACATCTACAAAACCCCCTTTCCTTTCAATTGCCCCAAATCCATAAAGACTGCTTTTTCAAAGGGAGGTAGTGAAAGTACTATGCTTCAGTAGGATCCAATGAAAGAAGGCCTAATCCAAAATGCATTGAAGTTAAGAAGAGACTTTTTGTCTCTTTCCTGTTGGGGCTTGGACCAGACATCAATGTCAGAAGTGGTATCTGTAACGTGCAGATGTTTTGATGTAGTCACTGCTGCAGGAGAGACAGGAACCTTCCTGTGCCATCATTAGCTCTAGCCAACATTTGCAAAGGGAAATTGCAATTCATCTTTTTTCATAACTAAAATACTAGCTTCAGAAGTGAATTCTACTAAAATACATACTAATTTTTAAATGTTTATTTTTGTTTCTAACAAGTGTTCATATTTCTGATGTAATCAGCTAAAAAAAGACACTGTATTCAGGCAAAAAAAAAAAAGTAAAATCACTGGATTTATTTTTAGATCTTTAGATCTTAGGTGATAGCAAGACACCTCAAAAGTGAAAATTCTTTTCATTTATTGAAATTTGGGCAAAGCTTTTGAATATTCACTGTAAATAGACAAAGGTTTTAGGAACTGCCCTTTCAGCTTTACTTCTCCTATGCCTTGACATTGGTCTATGTCTATGGAGAATATGGAAGCTTATAAAGAGATTAGGTCTCAGAGACTGTTTTAATTTCCAATAACAAACAAAAATGGCAGCATGACCATATTTAGTGTGAAATGAGCATGCCTTTTATTTTCTTTGAATATGAATTTGTTTATTTTTCCAGCCTTTTGAAAAATGTTTTATTCTACATTTCGATGACTATCATAAAATATGAATCCAGATGGAAATTTCCCCTACAATATCTGGGAGAAGTGGCTCACAGATGACTGAATCTCATTTTACTCTACACTCCAGCCACTTTCAAATGCAGTGTAAAGCCTCCTTGAGATGGTCTTGCCCTGAGAAGATCCTTCCTTTGTGATCATCCATACATCTTACACAGGTGGGAAGTAGTGCTCTTGGACCTTGCCTATTGCCATGCTAAAAGTTCATCTGTACCTGCAGAGTACAAAATACATGTTATATATCTTATTTACCACTTAGGAGAGTTAACTGGGATGTCAGAGTCTCCTTTAGAGACCAAGGAAGAAAAGCAATGATGACTTCTTCCAAGGACTAGAAGTTAAACCATTTGTTTCAGTGGAAGATGCAGCAGTGTCCACCTTTATGCTTTCTTCTCTCAGAGCTCCTAAACACTGCCATAAATAAGTAGATACCAATAATACCATTTTCACTAGAGGGGATTTTCAACATTGGTTAAGAAACCTAAATACATCAGAGAGAAGTTGCTGCTGGCTCATTTTTCCCAAGCCCACGCTCTACCCCAAAGCCCAAAGTGGTCATTATCTCAGTGCAAGGGATGAGCAGTGGAACTGGGATGACTCCTTGCTGGGTGCTGTCCCTGGCTATCAATCTGCCCAGTGCACCAGTCCTAGGAGCATGGCAGGCAGGGAAGACAGGAGCCCCCATGCAAGTCTACTGTCACTGCCCAAATTGGTGGCACAAGGGAGTTCAAGGCAAAGGGAGGGATGGGGAAACTCACTCACTGAGTTGCCTCACTCCTGAGCAACACTCAAGTTGCAGGCTTGCCCATGAGTGAGATTTAAATAAATAACATTTGCTCCCAAATTAGCAGAAAAGAATAAACACTGTAAGACTTTTTGACTGTTCTAGAGAGAATAAGAGGCCTTGCTATACATCTAAAGAATTAAATTGTCTTAATTGCATCCTTGTGTAAAATAAAGCATTAAATCCAGAAGAAAAATATTTTTAAGCAGATGGAAAAATCCACTGGGTTAAAGGAGTATTACTGCCAGTTAAATGTATCACTGCATTTGTGTAGTGCAAAAACAAGCTTTAATAAAAATGAAGAATCTAATAGGAACATTTCCACGAATTTAAAAATAACAGCAGTGGAAACAATCTCATAAAATAAGTAAACCTCTCCCTTCAATATTTGCAACTCAAGTATTACAGCATTCAGTTAGTCTGGGAATGCAAAAGCAACTATAACTTATGAATTATGTGCTTTGTTCTACCATACCAGAGGCCAGGTTTTATATTCCTTCTTTAGCTGTGGCTCCTGTAATTTCAGTACCAATGCAAGGCATTTAGCCTACCAAAAGAAGGTGGAGAAATACCTGATATGATACTTACCCATCAGATTTACACTGGCCCATAGCAGGGATATCTGGCTTTTAAGGAAGGTTTATTTGGCTTGAAACCTCATGCCTACTGAAGGTTGTTTTCTCAACCATTAAAAAGACTCTAAATATATTAGTTATTGGTAACCTGACATTGGCCAGAAGGTCGAGGGATGTGAATCTCTAACTCTTCTCTGCTCTCGTAAGACCCCACCTGGAGTGCTGCTTCCAGCTCTGGGGTCCTCACACAGGAAGGACATAGAAGTGTTGGAGCAAGGCCTGAGGAAGGCCATCAAGATGATTAGAGGGGTGGATCACCTCTCCTGAGGAAAGGCAGAGACAACGGGGGCTGTTCAGCTTGGAGAAGAGAAGACTGTAGGAGACCTTATAGCACCTTTCAGTACTTAATAGGGGCCTACAAGAGAGGTAGAGAGAGACTTTTTACAAGGGCATGTAGTGATAGAACACGGGGGAATGGCTTTAAAGTGAAAGAGAGTAGGTTTAGATTACATATTAGAAAGAAATCCTTTCCTATGAAGGTGGTGAGGCACTGGAGCAGGTTGCCCAGAGATGTTGTGGATGTTCCATTCCTGGAAGTGTTCAGGCCAGGTGGGATGGGGCTCTGAGCAATCTGGTCTAGCAGAACATGTCCCTGTCTAGGGCAGCAGGGTTGAAGGTAGTTGATCTTTGATCTTTTAGGTCCCTTTCAACCCAAACCATTCTATGATTCCAAAAAATTAATATGAAATGCAAAGTTCACCCAAAGAAGAAGAATCAAGATCCCTGCATGTGCCCATTACACTGCTTTATTGCTCAGACTGGTTGTCTTCTCAGAGCACTGTGCTCATGCTGAGTTAACTGAGGATGAACTCCCTTGGAGACCAGTCTGTGTTCACACACAGTCCAGGCTAGTTTAGAATAAGATAAGGTCCTTGGCACTTATGATACTGGGAGCCAACTTCTTCCTCTGAATCATGTATTCAGTAGTTTCTCTTGTCCCCCATCTCCATCTTTTTTTCCTCCAAACTGCTGCCAGGAAGACCGCTTCACCTCTCTTCCTTAACATGCAAATCATGCTTCTGTCAATCTCACTGTCAGAATTGTTTTAAGAGTCCTCATCCCACTCCCTATGCTGGGCTGTGATCATATGAATTTGCCAAATGTCTATACCCCTGTTCTGGGATAGTTTTCAACCTGAGAAAAAACATGCTGGAACTAAAGCATCATGAAACAGAAAAAATAAATAAATCACAAATTCTAAATTGATTTACATTGTTTATCTGGAATTTGTTGATAAACTCTGGAAGTAGGATATGAATAGTTACGATCTGAATATTAGTTAAGATCTGAGTAAGGCATTACAGAATCACCACTTACTGAAAGTTAGAACTATATACAGAAGAGTAAAACCAAAATATTACCAGGTTGCTTCAGAACCTGCAGGAGCACATCCTGCCAGGATATGTTCTCTGTTTCCATGCTTCTGAGAACCAAGGCATATAGGATTTTTTTAAAATCTCTTTGTCTTTCCTAATTTCCCATGTTTTCCAAAATCTGGGTATAGGAATAACAAATAAAAAGAAAAAAAAAGCAGTAAAGATCATTCTTGCCCCAAAAAAGACTTCAGACAAGGCTGTTCAGCTGCTAAATCAAGCAGAGCAAGTTTTTGTAGGATGGGAAATTCTTTGGCAATGACTCTGTAGATGAAAATGTCTACAGTAGCTTGTTCATAAATAGACCAAGAAACCCTGCATTGAAACTTTGTCCTTCATTTACTGTACAGCAAACTGTTCAGGGAGAATTAAATGTATTCTTCCTCTTATCATTAGACCTCAGAGAGCAGCTGGTCACTTCCATTGCCTTTGGATACATATCCTGTGAACTGATCCCTGCTTACCTGGTCAGCAAAGCCTCAGTGTTTTTTCCAGCAGGGTTGGGAAAAAAGAAGGGAAGGAGAAGAGCTCAAGCTTTACTGTTCTTCTGCATAGAATTTTATCCTCACTGGTGGTACAATTACAGCTGGCAAAGAACTGGGGACAGGAGTGTCAAAGCTGCTCCCACTAGGTGCAGAAAACCTGGTTAAAGGCAAACAAACCTGACAGATGGCACAAACTGGAGGAAAGTTCATCTTGACCAGAAAGGACCCGCAAGCTTCACTACCCTGTTGGGCATGCAGTGGGCAGAGCAATGTGCCTATAGATGCTTGACCTAACTGTGAAACAAGATTGCCTGAATCCAGAGCACAGTCCAAAGGCTCAACAGGCACCAGATTGTCTACTAGTGGAGACAACTGTGGACAACATAGAAGTTTTCTCCTTTTCCAGGCCACTTCTCACTCTCTCTGCCTGTTTTTGCCTATCTTCTGGTCACTTTTCTACTGTGAGTCTTCCCTGAGGACTCCCCACCTCTGATATGATGTACGCATCCAGTGCAGAAACCTACACCCATTAAATAATAATGGGAGAAACCCTCACAGGCACACTAGGTTCCTGTTACTTCCACTTAGGGCCATTTTCAAAGGCAGACTAAGGTGGCAGCCACCCTAGCAAGAAACTGTATGTGCTGAAACTTTTATAAACGTGAAATTAGCCACCTGCAATAACTGCTGTAAAATTGTTAAATTAGTAATGGTGATTAGTCTCATTTCTTGCTGGGATATCAGGGAAATAGCATGAAACAGCAGTAAAAAGGCTCCTACATAGTCCAGAAAATAGGTTAAACTAAGTGTTGCTCCCTCAGTGAAATCAGAAACCTTGCTGAACTCACTGCAGGGCCGCCTGCTTGCAAGAAATTTGTCACCCTATATCCCCATTGAAATAGCACAAAAGCGAACAGGAAAGAGTGATCCATTTTTTAATGCCTGCTAAAAAATTAATCTGGCATGAAAAGAATTACAAGTCACAAGATGCCACAGAAAACTGTAATGTTTAAGCTTAATAAAATCACAGTTCCCAACCTCATTTTCTTCCAGTTTGAGGTATCTGATCTCCAACATACATTTCTATCCTCTGTATTTAATTTAATAAAGTACAGGGAAATTCTCAATCAATAGCATGGCTTCACTCAAGCATGTACTCTATCACAGAAGGATCCACTTCTTCTGCCATCAGACTGGCTTGCAGACTTTGGATTGTTGCATTTTTCCCCAAACGCTGTCTCCACAGGACAAATGCAGCTACGATCTGTGACTGCAGGTTGTGAGGGTGATTAACTTTACATCGATAGATGTCAGTATGGGACAAACCCAAGCACAGGACTACATGTTCCCATTCGGGTCCCAGCCTCCTCGCAAGCTTGTTCAACTGCTGATCTGTTGGTGAAGTCTTCAAAATACATGGTGCAACTACAGTTAAATCTGTGAAAGAAAAAAAAAGAAAAAGAAAATGTATATTTGTATCACTAGGTAATGCTGCTAATACTAATGTGAGACCTTAGCAATGGAAGGAACAAGCAAAGCTGAGGTGAAAGATTAATTAATTAAAGAAACAGAACACATAGTCATGTAGAAAAATTAATTACATAATCAACCAGGATAATAATCAGAGAAAAACTAATGCTCAGTGGACTACACCAGGGAACCTTGAGATTTTGGTATCAGAACTGTACACCAAAGCAAAGACTTCCAAAAGTAATTATAGATTTTTGGATAGTGAACAAAAAAGGTTTTCAAGCAATATGTTTGCAGCTGCCATCACTCTCTGAAAATCAGTGTGCTTGTGTCAGTATGATATAGTGAAAACGACCAACAACACCTTATTACTCCTGTTCTGTGACTCTGTTTATACACTTCAGAAATAACTTTAGTTATTGTAGTGGTTTTACCACAAATTCAGTGATTTTGGAGCAGAGACTCTGAGAGAAATCACAAACACACCCCCAAAATGAAGAAAACACACAAAAATCACAGTTTATTTTGCGCAAACACCAAAACCCGACAAATAAAGTGCAAGACAGACAAACAAATTAAATTTTTCCAGGGCCCACGTTTGGGGTGAGGACGCTCTGGAAATAGTGCTTGTCTCTCTCTCCCTCTGAGCCCGGCTGAGAGACTCCAAGGTAGTTAGAAGGGAGCACGTGTTCTCAAGATCCCCTTGGCCGTGAACCTCTGCCCGGTTTCGACTGAGGAAAACAACTCAAGAAGATTACAAAACCGCGCCCCCCCTTCCCTCCCTTTTAGCCCGAGGAGAGATTTAGTGCTGAAAGGGGGAAAAAAGG
>VYZS01019946.1:17541-31231 GCA_013400695.1 Neodrepanis coruscans | reverse complement strand
GTAATGAAGAAGAGGAGTAATCTCTTAGCAGACCCAGTGTTGATATCAACTCTGTAGTGGAAGAGGCAAGTTTTAGATGTCTTGATCCTGTTCTGAGAATTGAATCAGTCATTTGGTATGTGGTATTTTTGCCTCTTTACATAATTTTTTCTTAGGAGATTGAGTGTTTTTTTGAAATTTTACACCCCTAAAGGGAACATGTCCTTCACTGATTCTGTGTTGTGTCTTTAATGACTTTTCAATTAGTTTGTGTGTTTGGATATAATAATGAAATCAGCTTTGTGGCAAACCGTATTATAAACAGTTGCTTACAATATGTAGCTTTTTGTCAAGTAAAACAAAGTTAGTGAGCAAGGAGGCTAAATAAGAAAATACAATAAAACTATGAACGATTTTTGCTCCAACTAAGATATGAGAATTTTTGGTGCTTGAAATGAAATAACTAATATTGATGCAGTTTACTTGTTTCTGCCTTACTTAGTGAAGAAGCTTCCCCTCCAGAGTACTCCTCAGAACTTTGTCCAGAACTAACTCCCATGTGCCCCATAATTAATAATTCCATCTACATTATGGATAGAATTATTGTTATTTAATTTACACTGGAAACTGAAGAAAGCAGATCATGATACTTGTGCCTTAAGTTCTCAGTTCTGGCAAGTCTCATTTCTCTGTTCACATCTTGCAAAGTCAGATTTCTTACGAAATGGTTAGTTAGGAAAATATGCATAATACAAATAAAAATGCATGATTCCATTGGTTTAAGCACAGGACTTAGTTCACCTGGTCCCCTAGGAGAGATGAAAAATGAGGTAAGGAATGACCAGTAGACCAAAGCTTCTGAAATATTCACATACATTCAAGTGTATAAAACTGAATACTCTGCAAAATTTCCAGATGGGGAGGAAGAGGTGGAGGAAAGGCAATTATAACCTCTCTGTAGGAAACAATGTCGGAAATGCTCCCCCAAAAATGTCAGAAATACACCCCTAAAAATCCCAAGGACAGGAAGTAAATCTGTCCAAACAACTTAAAAAAAGGCCCCAGTCTCTGTTGATATTGGTGATTTAAAAATACCTTTATAAACTACAGATATTCAAAGGCTGTGCAAACTCTATCACTGAAAAAAGTCTTAAGAATATGGAATGACTTAACTGTGGGGTCAAGGGACAGATTTGCCACAGCTTTATTTTCAGATATACAGATTCTGCTTCCACATATGGGAAAGGACAGTTCACCAACCAAAAATAATTCACAATTTTCCAATGTCAGCATGCCCGGGTACACATATGCACTTCTAGACCTACCTCGGGACTTTATGATTTTATAAAAGTAATTATTCTGCCTTAGGACTGACTTTGTTTATTACTCTGAAGGTACTTGAATGAAGTTCTCTAAAATAGATTTATGTAAAGAGAAGCTTATATGCTTCCAGGAAGAAAAGAAATTAAGAATTTGTTTCAACTGTCATGCTTTTATTTCTCATTATCTGAGTGTTCCTGTTCTAATTTTCTCCATTGTCATTGTTATAATTTTTCCACCACTTTTTTTTCTTTCTTTTTCTGTGTAACTGGATCTGCCTTGGTGTGTCCGGTAGAGACAGACTGTGGGTGTGTGAAAAAATCTCCAGACACCTGGAAGGTTTCTGATTTAGACATAATAGTGGATCCTATTCTGTCACCTCCCACTTCTCTTCAGTCTGCTGTTCACAATGTCATCCGCCTGGCACCTACTCTGTTTGACACCCAGCACTGTGAGTCCGTAGAAGATCTCTGGTTAGCTGAGAACTCAGTTCTTAATATGGTCATCTGAGCTCTTGCATACAGATGCATATTAAACAGCATCTTTAGAACTTGTCTTGTGATCTGGCATGTAGAAGATGCTGTTGAAATGTAAAATGGTTGAGAAGTTGCTTTTCATTTTTGAAAGAAATAGATTTGCAGCAAATTCATCCCTGGAGCACTGGACTAATAATGTACCAGGGATTAATTTCCTTCACTGAAAAACCTCAAAATTTTCTAAATGTTATTAGAAAATTCGTGGTAATCACCAAAGCATGTTTTAGTATATCTCAGATTGGACAGTTGTATAACATAACAGCTTAATTTGACTTATTTTGTGAGAAGCTTTGATTTTCCATTTTGCACTGGCTCCAGAGTTGGGATAAAAACTCGCTCTGTCCAAATGAAAAGCAAGAATCTTGCTGCTTCCCATTGGACAAAAATGTTATACTTGGAGTGCGCTTCAGTTACTATAGTAAGTATCCTGGATCCAGACCTACAAAAATTTTAGGTAAAGTCAGAGAAAATGCACAAAACCTTCTGTGTCTGCATGTCACTGTCTTATTTATGTAAATGCAAAATGGCCTGATGAGAGCTGAAATACACTGAGTGTTAACTTTACAGGAAGCTGGCAAGAAGGTACATGTGGAGGAGAAAATGAAGCCAGTTGGCTGGAATGGCTGTGGGGTGGCTGAGAGCAGGAGCTGGGGAGGCCTTGCCAGCAGGGTGTTGCCATCACATGACAAAGAGTATCTGGGACCTATTTAGTCCAGCCAAAGGTTGCAGAAGGCAGATGCTGTGTGCTTGCCTCCCCTTAGCACCATCAGCAGCCTCTGCTGCCATACACTGCACTTGAAGATTGCAGCAGCAGCTGTGTTAAGTGCAGGAGGTTCTGCTTGGGTTGGGGGAGTACCTGAGAGGTGCACTTGTGAAAAGTGCTGATTGAAGGGACCCTGAAAGATCGTCTCATTTCAACCGACCTGTCAGGGGCAGAGACACCTTCCACTAGACCAGGTTGCTCAAAGCCCCATCCAGCCTGGCCCTGAACACTTCCAGGAATGAGGCATCCACAACTTCTCTGGGCAACCTGTTCCAGTGTCTCACCAACTAATGAGGAGAGAGAGTCTGAATTTATTTCCACTCTCTTGCCTCAGAATTTAGAGACGAACATGCTGATATTTAGAATTCCAAGAATTACAGTAAGGTTTTGTATACCTGTCTTTCTTGTTGGAATAGTGTGGGCTTGAATTTGCAGGTAAGAGAATTTGTCTTCTGCTACTGTTTCTCTAAATGCTTTGTCTTTACTAAAGGCTCAAGATGCTCAAGATTCATGCTTAGCATAAATCTAACACCTTTTATTGATCTTCAAATCAAAGGTTTTACTGAACCGTACAGAATGTCACATATTTTACAATAAACATCAATTCAGTGCACAGTTGGAAAATTTGGGGTGTAAATGTTTAAACAGTCATTTTTTTTTGTCTTGTTCTGGATAACCAGATGAAACAATAATGAACATTAGAGCAAACAATGAACAAAATCCTCAACAACTTCAGTTCTTGGATGTTGCCAGTACTAAAGCTGGGCCTCATTACTCCCTGGCAGTTTGCAAGTGTGAAAGGTGATTTCTAGACTGTATATTGTATTCTCAGTGTAAACATATGCAAGTGTTAACCCTATTTTGAGGGATCCTAAGAAAAAGGGTAAGGCTCATGCATGGAAAATAGTGGAGATTTTAAATTCACTGTCATTAAAATGTTTCCATGCATCTTATTCTGAGACTATCCACCATACTAAACAGGATGGCAAACAGTTCTTAGAAATAGTGCTGCTTATTCTTTTACGGGCTTAAACTGAAATGAAATAGGTAACTGCCATTAAATACCTGATTTTCATTTGGTGTTGTCTTACTGTGGGGTCCAGAAATCTCAATGAATCTCCACACACACCACCCCCTTCCATTTTAGCTTCTCTCCTCTAGTAAAGTTAGTTACATGTTACATGTCATCTTCACTGATCTTAAGGCCTCCAGTAAGGTAATTACAGGCCATAGGGAGGGAGAAATCATGTCTGGTCTCCTTAGAGCAAGAGAAGCCTGAAGCTTAATCTTCTAAAGGCAAGTCAAATCCTTAGAATCCTACAATGGGATCTGTTTAGTTACTATAAACCAGACATAATTATTAGGCTATTTAAACTCTCTTGCTTAGAGAACTGACACTAAATAATCTCACGCTGTTAATAAAATAACATATCAATGCATCTAAGACTTCAATAAGGATTTGTTGCCTCAGTTTATGTGCAGCTATGCATGGTTTTTTGCATATGATGAAGATAAAAGCCCATAGCTTGTGTCTTAATACTTGAGTTGATGTAGTCAGTTGACTTTATACATTTTTTTTTAATATTAATCTCTGGGGCAATTCTAATCAGGTGAGTATATTGAAAAAAAACAAGAGGTAAGTTAACCACCACTTCCAGCAAAGGAATGTGTGCTTTTGTTCCACCCTGCTGTTGACAGGAGTTTTTATATCCTGTTATGAGTGAATGAACCTAGTAACCATAGTTTAAAATTGGAGTAAGTCCACTTGGAGCTTATGTAGACTTAACATTTAGTGTAATTTGACAGTGTCTCTGGATAGTACCCAAAGAATTGTGTTGATGAAATGTTTCTGGAAGGATTTTTGTTCTGAATCTGNAGCCTGAAGCTTAATCTTCTAAAGGCAAGTCAAATCCTTAGAATCCTACAATGGGATCTGTTTAGTTACTATAAACCAGACATAATTATTAGGCTATTTAAACTCTCTTGCTTAGAGAACTGACACTAAATAATCTCACGCTGTTAATAAAATAACATATCAATGCATCTAAGACTTCAATAAGGATTTGTTGCCTCAGTTTATGTGCAGCTATGCATGGTTTTTTGCATATGATGAAGATAAAAGCCCATAGCTTGTGTCTTAATACTTGAGTTGATGTAGTCAGTTGACTTTATACATTTTTTTTTAATATTAATCTCTGGGGCAATTCTAATCAGGTGAGTATATTGAAAAAAAACAAGAGGTAAGTTAACCACCACTTCCAGCAAAGGAATGTGTGCTTTTGTTCCACCCTGCTGTTGACAGGAGTTTTTATATCCTGTTATGAGTGAATGAACCTAGTAACCATAGTTTAAAATTGGAGTAAGTCCACTTGGAGCTTATGTAGACTTAACATTTAGTGTAATTTGACAGTGTCTCTGGATAGTACCCAAAGAATTGTGTTGATGAAATGTTTCTGGAAGGATTTTTGTTCTGAATCTGTTTGCCTTCTAATAGCAGAAAGCCAAAATTTTTTTTCTGTAGAAATTTTCATTGCCATTTGAATGCCAGGGGATAATGAAAAGCACATTATATACAGTGATTTGGCTTTCAGTATCAATTTCTGAATCAAATGTTAATAATGATTTATCTCGCTTCTAGAATCAAATTAATCCTGTTGTAATCTAAGCTATTCCATTTCACATGTTGTTTTGCTTGTTTGCAATGCATTATTTTAAATCTAGTATTCTCCTCTGTTTTCAAGCTAATGATGGAAATTGGCCAATACTTAAACAGAGCTCGACCCCTGTGGTGAAACCCCCTCAGATCTCCAACACAGACTGGAAAGAATCGAGCATGGATACTGCTTTAAAACAAGGAACTATATCCAGCCAACCTTTGCCAACTTCAGCATTAGGAAGTACTGATAAGCTGGTGGGTTTCATCTGTGATACATTTATAGATCTGTTTTGCTGAAATTGTGAACCTTTAGTTATCAGTCCATAGCTGAACTCACTTCAGTTAGATACTCATCGTTTCCCTGCAGATGATTATTTAAAAAAATCAATAAATAAAATTACCTTTGTATTCATCCTGTTCTTTCTGATCACATTAATTTTCTTTTTTATTTTCAGTAATTTGAATTTTGTCCTGTTCTTTTACATATCTGGTCTACCTTTTTCTCTCTCCTCCTAATCATCTCCTCTTCCTTTCTATTTTTCTAACTCATATTTTTGTAGATTACTTTTTCAATACAATCTTTTCCTCATAAAAATCTCACAAAATAAGTAATTAAAGCCATCCTCCAGCAAGTCTCTTGTTGCACTGTTGTTCTAGTACTTTTATAAATTCTTTATGATCTTTAAAGAATAAGTATCCAGTCTTCAAATGGTTTCAGTAAACTCTGTTATTACCCTATATATTGTCAAATATGTTATCAACTACACACTGAGATCAAGAACCTAGAACAAGTTATTCAGGCTTTGCATGTAGGCAGATAGTTTTGAATTGTTGTGAATGTGTTACAACTGAAGGTACCTTTAAACAGTGACCACTGTCTGAGGTATGATGTGATAAATTCAGGTAGAATCATATCTAGTGATTAAGAAACACAAATTGTTTGTATTGACTCCTTTGCTGTCCCATAAGGTTGTTAATATGTTTTGTTGAATGAGGAATATTTTTACTCACAAGTATTTTATTTAACTAAATGTTATATGTTATTTGTTATTCTTAACAGGGTCTTGACCTGGGGAAGGTGCCACCAACAGTTCCTGGTGTAAGCAAGCAGTTGCCTCAAAACTATGGGACCTACCCAAGCCCAATTCCCTTAGGAACAGGTTCTACAAACTCCCTGGAGAGGAGGAAGGATGGCAGTCTGCCCAGGCCTGGCACCAGTATAGCAAATCGGCAAAGGCCCGTTCCCCTCCCGCCGCCCAGCAACGTGCACCAGCCCAGCTCCTCACAGCAGATTCAGCAGAGAATTTCTGTACCTCCCAGCCCCACGTACCAGCCCTCCGGTCCCCCCTTGTTCCCAGGAGGAGACAGCAGGCCAGAACTCCCTTTAACTGTGGCAATCAGACCTTTTCTAGCTGATAAAGGATCACGACCCCAGTCTCCCAGGAAAGGGCCACAGACAGTGAACTCCAGTTCCATCTACTCAATGTATCTTCAGCAAGCAACGCCACCAAAGAATTATCAGCAGGCTGTGTACAATACCTTAAATAAGTCGGTAAAAGCAGGTAGAATATATTTTGCTTTGTTTTTATTTTCCTTTGAAATACACTGTAAAGATCTACTTACTTGGTTTAGTTTACTTTCCATATCAGTTTTGAAAACTTGTATAAATCTGTGAGAAAAGTTATTTTTGTCTGCAGCATAGCACCAGAATGATTCCATCTATTTTTGAGGTTATGAATAAATATGCATTGATATACCTTTTATTTTAAAACAAGATGCAATTGGAACAGTACAGCCTGAATACTTTCATAAGTAAGTTGAAAAACAATGTCTAGATAAATTATTTTTTTTCTCCTCTTACTGTTTCCTAATGAAAGAGTAAAAACATTCCTTATGATACTTGTAGCTTTTAATTGTAAGAAGCATCAGCATCACTGACATGTAAGTATTTGTTTTGATAGTTTCCACTACAGTAATTTTTTCCTTATTAGCTTCAACAAGTAGCGACAGAGTTTATTTGTAAATATCTTGTTAAGTAATTTGAGAACAGCTCTTCACTGTATTCTTTTTCCTTTCTCCAGTTTATGGAAAACCTGTAATACAGTCTGGTTCAACCTCTCCCTCGCCCTTGCCATTCCTTCACGGTTCTTTGCCCGCCCAGCCTCCCTCACAGCCACAGCCTCAGACTGAGGTGTCTGAAAAAGATCAAGAGCTGGAAAACGCTCCACCACCCAGTGAAAACAGCAACGTGGAAAACATTCCTCGTCCTCTCAGTCCCACTAAGCTCACACCTATTGTGCACTCACCCCTACGGTATCAAAGTGATGCTGACCTTGAGGCTCTGAGAAGAAAACTGGCCAATGCTCCGCGGCCGTTGAAGAAGCGCAGTTCAATCACTGAACCAGAAGGCCCGAGTGGACCCAATATACAAAAGTTATTGTATCAGCGCTTTAACACTCTGGCTGGAGGGATAGAAAGTGCTCCTTTTTATCAGCCAGGCAACCCACAGGACTTCATAGGCATCTTAGCTGACGTTGATAATGGCAACGCCAGTACCAATGGCAATATTGAAGAACCAATTTCTGTGCCACCTACAGTTCCTCTTCCTGATGAACCACCCCCTTCGTCAGATGCCAATGATAATGAATTACCTTCTCCTGCTACTGAGGAACTGATAAGCACTGAAACCACAAATCAGACATCTGAGACAACTGAGGACAACAACAACAATCCTGCTATAGTTCCCTCTACTGAGCAGTCACCCAGTCCCACGCCAGAGGTCAGTTCTCCAGTAGAAGATGAAGCTCCTTTGCCACCTGCCCTTCCTCCTCCACTTCCTCCAGTAAGTAACAAAGAACAACTTTGTGAACTACAGACTTAGCTGTGTGTTTAGGCATGTGGAAGGCTGTAAGTTTCTGCTGAATGGTATGTTTGCACTTCAAGTTTCATGATACTAAAAGAAAACCAAGGGAGTTCCAGAAAGAATTCTGATGGATTAGTTTCTTTACTACTGTAGCTATTAATAAGGAAATATGCGTACAGGCAACAGGAAGCTATGTATGCACTTTAGGTTTTAGAATTTGGGGGGATTTCTAGTTGTAGAACTAATTCTGGATTTTGAGATTCCATTAAAAATATTTTTTTTAATTTCTCTAGGCCTGGAAAGATAATTATTTGTATGAGACTAAGGGTAAGCTATGTTAGTGGGAAGCTTTTTAACTTGCAGGCAAGATGAAATAGCTTTTCTGGGGAAAGTAGCCTCCTTTTCCACTCTCAGCACAGAGTTGAGAGACCAGGGCTAACTCCAGCATCAGCACAGCTGACTTGTGACAGCAGAAATGTTTTTCTAATGGGCTTGTTGCATAGTTTGAATTGTTTCCGAAGTCCCTCCTCCAGCTGCACCAAATTTTTTTAAGTACTTGTCATTGCCAAGATCTACTGCATTTGTGGAATTGAAAAATACAGAGAAAAACGGATTTTATTCTTAGTTGTTGTGGTATGACTCATACTCTGAAGCCTATGTTGATCTCCATTTCTTGTCTGAGGTAGGGACCTTGTACCCCTCTGAGAATTTGACTGCAGTGTGCACAAGGCCTTGTGTGTGTTTTCCGTGAGCATATGGGCTGGGATTCTTTTGGGAGAATGGAATATGCTAGCAACTGATATTATTCATACTGTAAGGGTTTTATTTTCCAAACTGAAATAGCCATACTAAATAGGAGCATAAGTGAAAACAGATCTTACAGAGCTAGAGACTAAAAGCATTCTATAAAAGCTGTAGTAGTTAATAATAGATTTTTTTTTCCCCAAGAAAGTGACAAGGAAACATGTAAAAGGATTCAGAATATTCTCAAAACACATTTAAATGTGTTTCAGATCTTGAAAATGCTTCTTCTGGTAACACCTGCTAGAATGTCACATAAAATAGCTTCATGTTCTGTACTTTACATTCCTACAGCAAAACTCTCAACTTGCCAGGTCTGACCGACAGCAGAGACTTCTGCTAATTCAAAGTATAGATTCCTCTGAGTGCAGGCTGATGCTCAGTCTCAATGGTGTTGTGCTTTCCAGGCTAAGGAGAAGTTTTCAGTGTCTCAGACAATCCACCAGAAACACAGACAGCTTATATTAGATACAATTAAGATGTTGATGCTAAAAATCATTGACTTAAGTACTTCATCCCTTATACTCATTGTCCTGTAATTACAAGCTTCAAAATGATGGTCTTACGCAGTTAAAAAATTAAAAAGCAAACTAATATAATAGATCAAGCCTTTTATTTAGAGACTTTTATATAAAAAATGTTTGCATAGTTCTAAATACCATTTAAGGAAGATGAGATTCATGGAGAATCCTTTTTATACTTGTACAACCTGAAATGATGCCTTCCAACCTTCATCTCTACTCAGACAAAACGTACCAACTTGAAGAAACCCAACTCAGAAAGAACAGGCCATGGTTTGAGAGTGAAGTTCAATCCCTTGGCTCTCCTCCTGGATGCTTCTTTAGAGGGAGAATTTGACCTGGTACAGCGAATCATATATGAGGTGAGCTTCTAAACCATGGCAACCTCAGTCAGTACTTAGGAAAAGGAAAGTGCTGAACTGTTCTATGTTTTCAATAGGTTGATGATCCCAGTAAACCAAATGATGAAGGAATTACACCTTTGCATAACGCAGTGTGTGCTGGTCATCACCACATTGTGAAGTTCCTGCTCGATTTCGGTGTAAATGTAAATGCAGCAGATAGTGATGGGTGGTAAGTGTCAAGATTTTTAACCCAGCATCTCGGAGAAACACCATCCTAGATGCAAATTCAAAATGTAGTCAAGCCCTGTTTTGTGAACCATGTCCTTCCCTTTTATCCCAACCAAACGAGCACTTTCCAAATTCTAGAGGGAGGTGAACTCAAATGTAAGATTACACTGTGTTCAGCTCGCAGCAAGGACACTTAAATTACAAACTAGACTACAGTTTGGCTTTAATTAATTTCTTGTTCAGATGTTGAAACGCTTAAACTGTAAATAACTCATGACAAAACTTAGTTTGCTGAACTTTCATCATAGAACCCACCAGATTTTGGTGTTCTTGAAGAATCTCGTCTTACAGGTAGCTGTAGCATTCCTGAAGTGCTTAGAGGGGATGTGAACCTTTATCTTGGTTTTACCTTTCAGATTTCCTTGTACTGGAAAATGCCCCTCTATCCCAAACAGCTCTGCAAGCTGTGAAAAACTATTTTTGCTATCATCTGTTTTATAATGTTGGCTTTAATGGAGTCACATAAATCCTGGACTACACCCCAGTTGCTTGACAGGTTTTAGACAATACATACATGTACTATAATCACAAAGAGCAATTTCCTGTAAAAATAGGCTCTACATTGCAAGACAAAATAGTTAGGATTCATTGGAGTTTATTTTTTCATATGCACATTTTTTTTTGCTTTATTTCAGGACACCCTTGCACTGTGCTGCTTCTTGCAATAGTGTTCATCTCTGTAAACTACTGGTTGAATCTGGGGCAGCTATTTTTGCTTCAACTATAAGTGATATAGAAACCGCTGCAGACAAGTGTGAGGAGATGGAAGAAGGTTATATTCAGTGTTCCCAGTTCTTGTATGGTAAGCTGTGTGACACTGCCTTACAAACTCTTTTAGCTTTTCTAACATTCATCCTGTTTTGTCTCTCTGATCTGCATGAAACATCTGCTTAGGCCCCAGACTTGATGATACGGCCCATCATGTGCCTGTGCTTTTCAAAGTGCTAAAAACACAATTGTCTTTTCAATGTGATGTTGCACTTAGTCCTACTGTTTTTTTAATTACTTCTCAGGCTCCTTCTAATGTTACAGATTTTTAAAATTATAATTTGGCTTCATTTCAAGAAAATGCTTCCACAGGGAGGTTTTGACAGTAACACTGAGTTGTCAAGTATTTTGACAGAGATACTCCAACTTACAGATGCACAGATCTCTTGCAGATCACATGAAGAAAGTATACTTTATGAATAATTAACTTACAGAATGTGCTTAGTTACTAAGAGATATTTTGCAAGAAAAGCACTTTGACAGAGCAAACAAATGTTTCATTTCCATCAGAGGATATAAGCTTCATTAAGGCTCTGTATATCTGACATGGGGTGATTTTTCAAAAACCTCAAGTGTTTCTGTACAAGGCATGCTCTAGGAAGCAGTTTCCATTGCATATATAGTAAAAGAGAAAAACCTCACGTTCCAAACTATTCTGCAAGATTTGGTTTTATCATGCNCTTGGGGTAAGACCTTTTATTTAAGTCACCCTTTCCCTTCTATTTTTCACTTGTGCCTAAAGTAGGAAGACAAGATGAATCCTTGGTCAGAATCCCTCTGTGCATCATCTGGATACACTGCTATGAAGTGGTGCAAAGCAGATTATCCTTATTCTTTCCAGCCTCTGTGTCATTGTAAACAAAAAGGAGAGGCTACTGCTAGATTAGTGCTGGTTTTCATTTGGAAAGTTAGTATATTTAATAAGTTTTGCTTTAATAAGCTTTTTTTCCCCACTTCACTAAAATACAGATCCCTTAGAGGAAGTGTGGTGGTTCTGTTAGGCAGCTTGAAGCCTTGGCCCAGGAAGTTCTTTGGGAAGGTTTTTAATACCTGGCACAAGATGAGAACATAGGTATGTGTGAATTTAAAACAGGGAAGAGCCTTGAAGATGACAACTGTGGGCAAGTCATTTATGCTGCTCTCAGACAGAACACGGTTGTCATGAGAGACCAGGAATGTAAGGTGACCAAGCAGAGAGCAGACAGAATGTGCAAGAAAACCTTGCGCAGCAGGAAGTAAGTGTTCTCGTGCTCAACAGAGAATTCTTGTACTTATGTAAAAGCGTCCTTTGTCTAGTGTGGATCTTGAGTTAAATGGAACAGGTCCTTTTCAGAGCAGGTCCTTTTCAGAGCAGTAGTGTTGCTGCTGTTGACAGGAAGAAAAGTCTGTCCTTGGCCTCCTCCTGCTTCTGTTTTAGTTTTTCAGAAGTTGCCCAAGAACATGCTCTAGCTTACAAAAACCTCACCCCTGAAACACTTCATCACTCAGTTCTTGTTAATAAATACCTCATATAAATTATTTAAGGTAGTATTAACTATGGAAAGCCTAACATTTTTATTGTGGTTTTTTGCAGTTATATCCACGAATAAAACCTCGACAGCGAACCCTTGCTTGAATTCAGTTGTACAACTGTGCAATACCGTGCTGGTAACTGGAAACTTAACACATACACTGGAGCCATCATTTTTGATCATTTCACACAGAGAAATAAAACTATGATATTTAGTTTTAATGGTGCTTTCTCTTGTTAAATGGACAGCATCCACAACTTTCAAGATCTGCAGTTTGTAAATGAGGATTGTTTCTGTGTGACCCACCACTGATGAGGAGAGTGATACCTCCACCACCTACAGTGTTGCGCCAACTCTCGTCTAAAGCAGTGTTTTGAGTCAAGAGTTCCGTGGTAGGAGCTTTCTTGTGTTCCATGTTCAGAGGTGTCATCTGCAGGGTGCAGATTTGCTGTCCAGTTTGCTCCAAACCCCCCCTTCCCCAGCCATGGCAACTGTCCCACGTCAGGATTTTGGATATTTTGTTCAATACCAGTGAATGTTGAGTTCTCATTACCAATCAACTCTTTGGGTTCTAGGACACAAGATCTTCATCTGTTACATGCATAATTAAGTAGTTACCAAAGCTTGATGAAGGCTAGGATTTTAGGTGGCGACATGCTAAACACTTAAATCCTAGTCTGGACAACCCCAACAAAAGCTTTACCTAGAGTAGCATCTTGCATTATTTGCATTTAGAATCAAGCTAGAGAACTAACAAGACAACAGTATTTGTACACTTTTCAAAGTCCCTACACAGTATTTCACGTGGTGTTTTATTTTCTTATTATTCAGCCTACAGCACTGGTGTTACCTCTACAAGTGTAAAGGTTCCCCTACTAACCACCCGAGCTCGTCGAGCCTGGACAGAACAGTTAGTACTGAAGTTGCAGCAGCCTAAGGGAATTGTATGTCTGCAGGGATGAAAGTGCAATAGTTGAAAAGGGTAAGAGTCTGGTAAGGATTATACTGTGTCAGCTGAAGTCTGCCTGAGTCAGTCTAGAAGAAAATATGAAGGACTGGATAGAAGTAGGAAGAGGGTCGTGTAGATGCCAAGT
The DNA here is from genome assembly GCA_013400695.1 of Neodrepanis coruscans. NCBI lineage: Eukaryota > Metazoa > Chordata > Aves > Passeriformes > Philepittidae > Neodrepanis > Neodrepanis coruscans. Next base: position 17,787 of record VYZS01019946.1, on the reverse strand, counting down.
CAAGAAGAAGGAAACGAGGTTTAGAGGAGGATTTCAGAAAGGCAATAGCTTATTTGAGGGACAGTTTCTGTGGTTCTTGGCAGCCTACACCTGCTGCCAAGGCAAGTTATGCAATAACCTGTTCCACTACGTTGTAGTTTCAAGCAAAAAAAAAAAAAAAAAACCACGAGAAAACCAAACCAAAAAAAAAGAGAAAAAACCAAAGCAAACCAAACCAACAAACAAAAAATAAAACACCAAAAAAAA
>VYZS01019945.1:6177-28131 GCA_013400695.1 Neodrepanis coruscans | reverse complement strand
GTTTGCGAAAAATAAACTGTGATTTTTTGTGTGTTCTCTTCATTTTTGGGGTGTGTTTGTGACTTCTCTCAGAGTCTCTGCTCCAAAATCACTGAATTTGTGGTAAAACCACCACACTGACCTGTAGTGATAACCAGTGCAAAGACATATTCCATTTTTTTTGGGGGGGGCGTCCCTGCAAATTAGTATTTTGGTGTAAAACAAAGGTAAAAACTCAAGAAGTTTAGTGTGCATGCCATAAATATAAATGTACCCTTGGAATACACAGCAGCAGCTGATGCAGAAGCATGTTAGTTTTTGACTAACTGAACTGCTTGGATTAGCAACTTCTGGAATATCAGGTTTACACATGCCAAGAAGCTGGAAATCTCACAAATTGATTTTCCTGGGCCTTGGAAGAAACTCCAGAATCAGGCCAAGACCCTTAGTTCAGGCCTATCGCAAGATTGAACTTCTGAATCTTGAAGTCCTATTATTATTATTACTTTTAATCAACCTTTGTATTTTCTGTGCTTTAGAGTGCATTAACTTAATATGAGCCAGCAGTATGCCCAGGTGGCCAAGAAGGCTAATGGCATCTTGGCCTATATCAAGAATAGTGTCGCCTGCAGGACTAAGGAAGTTATTCTTCCCCTGTACTCAGCACTGGTGAGTACTGTGTCCAATTCTAGACCCTTCAGTTTAAGATTTTGGGCTGCTCAAATGTGTTCAGAGAAGGGCAATGAGGATGGTAAAGGGGCTGGAGCACAAGCCCTTTGAGGAGCGACTGAGGGAGCTGGAGTTGTTTCACCTGGAGAAGAAGAGGCTTAGGGGTGACCTTACTGCCCTCTGCAACTGCCTTAAGGGAAGTTGTAGGCAGGTGGGTGTCAGTCACTTTTCTCAGGCTACCAGTGATAGAATGAGAAGACACAGTCTTAAGCTGTGTCAGGGGAGGTTTAGACTGGATATTAGGAAAAACTTTATTACAGAGAGAGTGATTTCCCACTGGAATAGGCTGTCCAGGAGGGTGGTGGAGTCACCATCCCTGGATTTGTTTGAGAAGAGGTTGGATGATGTACTTAATGATAGGATGGTATTGGGTAACAGGTTAGGTAGTAGGTAACAGGTTGGACTCGATGATCTCTATGGTCTTTTCCAACCTTGTCAATTCCATGATTTCTGGCAATGATACTACTTTATCCATTTGTTTCCAGACACAGTCAAAGGCAAGTGGTCACCATCTCAGACATGACTTACTGAGGTCTCAGTGTCCCCTATGATGTCATGATTATTTTTTTCCTAACAAAACTATTTCCCTGGAAGAGTAAACTCATTTAAAGAACTAATTGGAAACTGCCAAGCAAATGCTTGGAAAATACGGAGCCCAGAAGTGAATAACACACACTGACGTGATACACACACTGCCTGTCGATGAAGCAGGACAAAACATTTCCCTTTTCCTTTCATCCTCAGATCTTTTAGTAATCACAGAAACAGAAGGGCTACAGAATAGCTAGGAATGAACTGCCACCGTGTGGCCGAGGCACAGTTTTAACTACCTTTCTAGAAATCTCCTTCAAGAGCTCATGCTCTGAGATAAGTGACAGTGTCTGGTACTTAATAATGAAAGTTTTGTGCTCGATCACACATTTTACTTTGTCATCATGTGCAGTGCCTCCTTATCAGTGCACATAGCTTATTGATAAGATCTTACTTCCTTCTCAATCTCATTTTAATAAAAGAGTACAACACATCACTTTTAGTTCCATAAATTCTTTTTATATTTTCTGAAATAGGTCACATTCTCTTCTATGAGGGACAGGTCAGGGTATCATAATCTCTGAGTCATTCAGATGATGATGCCTGGTTTTGCCTTAAAGAAGATGGACAATTTTTTAGTATGACAAGCCTATTAGTAGACTTGCCACCATGCGCTATATTGCTGCTAATCAAACAGCAGACTCAAGCTTCTGCTTGTCAGTCTGGTCAATCTGAAGCAGCTGGGCTCATGTCTTCTGATTTGCCTGCAAAATTCTTTCAGAGCAATGTGGTTTTCTACCTGTTAAGCTCAAGATAGGTCAAGAGTTATTCCACTGGCTTAATGCAGCTTGGTTTCTCTTCACCATGGGCATAATTCAGAGTTATAGGCCCAAAAGGTAGCAAAAGTCTTCTAAACACAGCCTGCTGTGACAGGCCAGCTTCATGCTGCTTTCATCTCCTTGTGGACCTGCTCCACCAAGGAAAAACAGCAGGCACTCTTCTAAATTTACCCAAATAGAACTACAAAACTGAACTTACAGCTGTGAAAATTTTGAAGACACACACTTACTTAGGTGCTAATCTGATATTTTTAATACAACCTGTAGCAGCAGATAACCATATGTCTTTGCTATGCATTACCTTGGAGGACTTCCTGCATTACTCAATGCAGTGTTGACACCTTCTGTCTTCATCATAACTTAATAGCCTGCAGGATTCAAACCAGAGCATATTTCTTGTCCAGCTACCAGCTTTCCATTAGCTGCCTATATTTCTTCTGTTTCTACCAAAGATAGTCACTATTTCAGTTTACTTACATGCATCATGATTACACTGAGTTGCTCAACACAAAAGGACAAAAATTATTTTGAATCCTTCAGGACATGATTTCTTCAACACCTCTTCTTCACCTCTCTTCAGTTTCTGGATTCTTGTACACACTGTCCTTGGTTTCTCAAAGACAGCTGTGGATGTGATGTCCAAGAAATTTGTAGCCAGGGCCCCTCCAGAGCTAGTGCTCAGCAGTGACACTAGTTAGAGGAAGCTGACATACTCCAATACCTCAGCTGAGCTGGATTTGACCCAACAAAATAAGAGATGCTTTCTTAAAGGTCTTGCCTGTTATTCCAATGCACTCTGAGAAACAGCTGTTGGGGATTAGTGCTGCAGGAAACACTTGCACACAGTGGCCTTGATTGATAGAGCTCCTAGTTGATGCATTTCATTATCACAGGCTGGGGGCATGACTGAAAGAGCTCACTAACAACCTCTGGAAAAGATCTAGGTCATACTGAGCTCTGCCAATCATGAATAATTCTTCTGTATGGTTGGCATTATCAGAACACCTATAGTAGATGCTTAATTTCTAGGTTGCAATCTGAAAATAATTGCATATTGCAGAAAGAGGACCATATTTAAAGGAACTACCAATGGCAGACACAGACCCTTTAGCGTCCATGTAGACAGCTTTGCCTCCAAAGCCATAAGGGAACAATTCAGAGCAGATGAGGAACACCTTTGTAGGGCAACCAACTGTTCACGGAAACTGTGTGGAAAACTGCCTAGGTGAGCTGGTGTTAGGCAGGGATATAGTTCTGTCTTGGGGTAACACAGAGGGTGCTTCTGTCCACACTAAACCCTTCTTCGAGGAGGCAGCTAACACTGGGGATGGAAATGCTTCCCTTTCCTCTCTCCTGCTCCTTTTAACTACCTATTCTAGCATATTTTGCATAGCCTCTTCTAGCACAAGACCCTTGAACCCTCACCTCCCTCCTCACCAGAGAGTGCCCTAAGACGCAGGGCCTGCTCTCCATACCTCTGTTAGAGCTGAGCCATGTCCAGTGAGGTGCATATAAAGGCTAATATGCTAGATGGAGAAGGAAGGTACCTTCATTTATGGGATATATAATAGAAAATGTTCTCAGAAAAAAATTATTTATTTTACTTGCTTAATTAAAATTTTGTAATATGGTAACTTGCTTGAAATGACCTTGAAGAACAGAAATAAAAATTAATCACAGGATCCGAATCAAAATTACAAATCTGTTTCCACCCACCCCGTATCTTATTCATAAAAGTGAACACATATTTCACACTGGAGCTTGTACACTGGACAGCAGGGGGACCTCACCCTCTGTCACAGCCATATGACCAGAGATGCCACTGTTTTACAGGGACAGACAAGAGGTCACAGGGAAGGTGAAGCAGTCTGGTTCTGCACATCAAAATGCATTCTTAAAACAACAACAAAACGATCAGCTACTCTAATGCATAAGACCTTGGTACTATGAACACAAAACACAGCCCAGGGCAAAACAATATTGGAATCCTTTTCTTCTTTCTTTTTCATCAGTGTTTTAATTATGCATATGCCTAATTCTGTTACAGTAACTCAAAAAAGATGTTAAGGTTTTCTGTCAGCACCCATCCATGTTGCAGTTTCTAGTAGCAAAAAGGTGCCCACATACTCAGTAAAATGTTCCTCAGCAGCCTCAGTAGGAGATTCTTCTTGACGAGGGGTTTCGGAGTGACACTTGCCAAAAAATGTACAGTTTTGAGTGCTGTCCCCCTTATCTCACACATACACAGTGTTGCAGCCTTGAGGCATGCCAGAACTAAGGGTGTGTTTGGAACATGCTGTGCTCTGGCTATCCCACATGGCTGAGAAACCTTAAATGACTACATGTCAGAGGCAGAACGTATTTAAAGGCAGTTATAATATTCAGCTCAGAGCAATCAGTAGAGGACTGGAGAGGTACAAAGGCAGCAACAGAGTATAGAAAATATAGACTATTTTGAGAAGCATCAAGAGCAGGGAGACAAAACCTAAACTTTAAATTAAAGTCTTCTTGTATATATATATCACTTATATTGATTCAGCTGGTCATTTTCAAGAGGGTACAGACTAGGCAAAGAGCAGCAAAAACGCCTCCAGAATTAAAGTGCTACAGAAACAATTCTTCTCCCCCCTTCACAAATACCACTAGAAAAAGAAACAAAATGCTTTAATCAAGACAGATGCCAGCTCTGAATGGAGAATCATAGGTTCTTTTGGGACTTTCCTATCTTATGACAGAAAGTAGCCTAGATCAGTAAGTTCTAAGAGGTACTTGCAACTCATGGCAAAAATGCTGTTTGAATAACTCAGTCCCAAAGACTAGGAACACAAATCAGCAAGAGTTGCCACCTGCCAAATATTCTGTGTGGCAGTCTAATGGAGGTTTTGGTATATTGGATGGGCTACATTGATGGCCAGCACCTTAGGAAATTCATCCAAGCCAGTAGACACAAAAACTACTGAACACAGAAACAAGAAACCACTAGCAAATCACTGGCTGGTCATACCAGTGCTGCCATGACTCATCTGTCACAGTCCAGCACTAACTGAACATCAGATGAAAAAACCCAATGGAGTAACCAAAGGCTTGATCCCAAACACTTTAGCAAGCTCTTAAGACAAAGTATGAACTGAGGGATGTGTTCAGACTGATTACTGTAATATTAAGGGTATTACACTTTCTGAAGTACCACAGACTAGTATTTCCATAGGGTACTATCTCCTCATCACTTTTTATGCATTTTTACATTCCTGTACACCAGTAACACAGACAGAGTATGGGTCTTAGTCACCTCTAAGATGAAGAGGAACACTTTCAGACTACATTCTTCCTAATACATAGTCTTTAATGATGAATTAGTAGAATTCCAAATATAGGATCTGATCTACAGCTGATGCAGGGATTTTGTCTGCAAACTGTCTTCTGCCATTGAGATCAACCATCACTCCAGTTTATTCACAAAGTGTTCTTCTCAGAGACATTAAATTTTTCTAGTGTACACAGAGGTGTCTAGAGTCAGCAGCTGAGTGTTAAAATAGATGAAAACTAGCAGGTGGTGTAACCATATGAAAAAGGTCATATACATTTTTGCATGCAGTGAATCCCTTGATGTATCTATGAAGAGAACCACTTCTGGTAGCAAGTAAAATATAAGTACAAGCTTGTTTTTTCAACACACTGAAGCAATTCTTCCAAACACAAGTTTCTAATTCTGATTACTTCACTGCAGCTCTTTTCTGCTTGTACCACAGCCTGATTGTGTCTCAGTGCTGCTTTATACTCCTAGATCACAATGATGGCACATGCAAGCTTTCACAAGCAACAGAAGGAGAAAATTCTTCTTTGCTGTCCTAAAGTTGGAAACACTGGTGCAAAAACTGTAACATATTCACTGAATTCCTTGAACTATTTTGCAGTACTAGAGTCAGAAGAAGATTACTGCACCAGGCAACCTCTGAATCATTGCTTTCAATAACAGCACTAGAAAAAAGGCTTGTCAAGTTGGAGTTCACTCCCCAGGCTGAACGACAAAGCAGTATTGTTAGGCACAATGAACTTGATGAGTTAAACCCTCATAATTGTCCAAAGTTTGAATAGCCATGGCTTAAAATATGTCCCACACAAAAAATCTTCAATGACTGCCATGTCACTTCTAGAGTGCAAGAGACGAATCAGCAGGGGGGAAAAAAAAAGCAAGTCTTACTTGCCCTATTTCATATATTCTGTTTTCAAGTGAAGAGGGAATGTTCTTTCAACATTCTTTCTTCCGTGTTTTAGGCTTAAATTTTAAAGTACTATATGCCCCTTCCACAGCTTTGGGCAAGTACATGGGATGTCTTTCCAATCTCTTCCTAGACCCAGTGGTTCTCCGCTGGCTGTTCCTTGGAGATTGGTTTGCAGCCTTTTCTATTTGGGCAGTATCTTGTGAGTATCTCCGGGGAGCACGAAGGATCCAGTTTGAATGCAGACTGTGTTCACTTGTACTGGTAGCAACTGAAAGACAAATGATAATCTGGCATTAACAGTTTCACAGTGAAATTTTTTTATGCACAGTGAGAGAATAAGGTGCTTGCTGCGTCCTTCCTGGAGATAATGCAAAATCACTGCAAGATATCTCTTGGGATGGGATTCATCTTATCTAGTATTTCAATACCTGCAGTGTAAACATGTATATGAGAGCAAGTCTCTTCATACGTATGGATAGTGCACAGCTAAGCCAACATGTTTCAGATATTCACCTTAGCCTAAAACAAACATCTTTTTCTCTCTGCTGATTATAGAGAATAGATGATGACATCCGATGGGCACATCTTCATTTATCTGGGCAATCCTACCCATTTTGTTGAAAACATACAGTTATTTAGGCTAATCTCTAAATTACTTCCTTTTTGATTGTTGGGGAAAAAATGTCCAGCCATTTCTTAATGAGAAAAAAAGAAAAAGAAATTAAGAAAAAAATCTTTATACTTTTTATAGTTCTCCAAAAACAGCTTGGAATAGAGAAGCAAGGGGAAGCAAGAGTGGAATTCAGCCCTGAGCAGAAGGTAAGTACTATTCCAGCTCTATACATGCTACATTTGATCATGCAATGACTGCACATAAAATAGTTGCACCCATTCAACAGGGAACAAGTAATGCCTTACTGTAGTTTCACATACTGCATGCAATGGTGCTATATTTGGGAAGCAAAGCTGGAGGACAATTGTGTCTTTTAAATAAACAAACACGATCTTACAGTGCCACTCCTCCCTCTACCCTCTGCACACCAAACCCCGTAATTTTTGTCTGATTTATACTGCACCATCAAAATCAACATCCACATTTGGCAGATCCATATCAGGAACCCTCAGGCATCTCTCTGAATCCAGATCTGCAATGACTGAGTCAAAGAAAGCTATTGCTTCTCTTACATCTGAACTGGACTGTGGGCCTTTTCTCTCCATGGATGCCTGTTGATAAAGGGGGAAAAAGTTAGACAAGGGTTGGGCACACTGATTTCTTAATTAGCCAGTTGTATAAGGAAGATGCAAATATTGTATTTCATTCTGTACTTCTTACTGTCAGAAAATAAACACAAGTCCAGACTACTCTGCAGTTTGTAGTTATCAAAAAAAAAAAAAANNAAAAAAAAAAAGGGACAGCAGTTTAACAAACATCCATCTTGTTACATGTTCAACACCAAACATCTTCCACTTGGGCACTGCTAGCCAGGTGTTATAAAATCCCTCAGAACCCATTTATCAGGCCATTTAATTATGTGCCAGCTAGCCAAATTTATTCTACCTAGCACTAGGTATCTAATGAGACACACATTAGAAATGTAGTCATGCAGGGTTCCTTCTGGGAAGGGCTCCAGTACCTTCAGAAGATGAGTCAGGCCTTAAGTAGGCTGAACCCTCCTCTGCAGGCAGCTCTTTCTCTTAGCTGAAAAGGAATTGTGGGGTAACTTGGTTACTAATTTAAGCATCTTATTAAAATGCCTGGGTTATGTGAAATGAATCCAGATCTAAATTGTTAAGGGTGGTGTGCACTAAAATATGAGTCATTCAACACTGTGATAATTCCCACAGGAATGCCACAGAGTTTAAAATTAGGTCTTGATGAAAAAGCAAATGCCTGTCTATAAATGCTGAAGCAGTCATAAAACCTTGGTTAGCAATTTTGAAGGTTCATATGGGATGAATACTTCCTGCCAGATTCTACCTAATGAAGGGACATATATTTTCCTTGCCATTCCAAGTCAGGTGTATTGTCAGGCTGCAATGCCAGATCAGAAAATTGCTACCTTGGAATTCAAACGTGTAAGCAGAGGATACATACATGTCACATCTCTGAAGGACCAGCCTGTTCCTTGTTTTGTGGAGGTAGAGAGATGAACTGATTCCCCTCCTGACATTATGGGTTGATTGACATTCCCAGAAGTGCTAAAAGATAGCTGCTACCACACATCTACTGAAAATAGTGACTGCTATTATGACTAAACCCTTATTGGTTAAAAGACATTTTAAAGAAATGCCTATGTGCTTCCATTATCTGACCCACCTCTCTATTATTATCTCCCACTAGATCCAAGTAGCACATTTCAAGTCCGTGTAGTCCAGGTCACAGGGAGCTTTGGATTAAATCTCCCATGAGGACAGGGTTGTCTGGACAAATTGTCTTCCAAAAATCAAGCAGCAGATTACACAAAGAAGTGAGTTTGCACTGACAGGTAATTTAACACAAATAAGTAGCTTGGGACAAAACCACTGAAGCCTGGTGATAAGACAAACCTTGCAATCTGTGTACATAAAATTTGTGGTTAGGACGCAAGATATTCTGAATCTTGTAGAAGTCTTCTTGACTGTGATGCTGCCATTTGTATTAGCAAGAATGACTCACATGGATGGCATGTCCTGATGATGTACCTGTCTGTTCCCAAGAGGACAGCTCAAGGATTTAGCATGGCCAATCAGTTCCAGGGCTGTTTGTACATAAGACCTAGCTGGCCACAGTCAGGTGACAGCACTCTTAGCCTCAGACTGTAGGAGATTCACTTGTTTGCCAAAACGAAGTTAAGCTTTTGACATTTTTCTTAAGTGTTATTTTCAGCCACAAATCTCATAAATTCACAAACCTGCTTGAAGTCATAGTTTCAGTCTGTGGTTGGTCATGTACTGCTCAGCTGCATCACTGCTCTGCGCTTCAGGGAACTGGCATGCTGTGAATCTCCCTTGCCTCACACCAGTGACAGTGCACAAAGTCAGTTTACAGATTGTATCTATAGTGTTGAGATTTGTTTCCTGGCACCACCAGGCCACACTTCTATCTTTCAGTCACTCTCTTTGGATGTTTCCCTGACCCTGAATTATAATGCCTCTATAAAATCTATTTTCTCCAGCCCGTTGAGCTGAGTTTTGTTTCCTACAATAGTAGCTTCTGTAGCAAATATTAAAAGTTAATAGCAAAGTATTAAAAGATGACATAGAGCCTAATAAAATCTAATAAAAAATCTCACTGACCAAATGGATAGTAGTGTAGGCAGTTGTGCGTGATCCCTTAAAACCAGAATCTTCAGTTTGGCAGCGTTGGACACAGGATTCCCTGTGCCACAACTGCCCACAAGATATACAGGCCTTGTGTGCATGGTGCTAGTGACCAGAGAATCCCAGAAAGNAGTTAATAGCAAAGTATTAAAAGATGACATAGAGCCTAATAAAATCTAATAAAAAATCTCACTGACCAAATGGATAGTAGTGTAGGCAGTTGTGCGTGATCCCTTAAAACCAGAATCTTCAGTTTGGCAGCGTTGGACACAGGATTCCCTGTGCCACAACTGCCCACAAGATATACAGGCCTTGTGTGCATGGTGCTAGTGACCAGAGAATCCCAGAAAGAAAGAAAGAAAGGCTATGTACAAAGGCAAAATGGAGAAGGGGCTAGAAGGTGTCTTTATTGTGAAATCATCTGCTTTTATAGTGCAAAGATTGTTTTGGTCAATACAGCCAATAGACAAAGGGAAAGGTGGTCATGTGTTATGCAGAGGTCACTAAGCCAGTCTTAGAGCCACACCAGATCACAAGATGATGTTTACATACTTAAGACATTATATCATAGCCTGGACACACTGTAATACAGCCTACTGTTATGCCACATAGTAGAACACAACATAAAATTAAAAAAATTTAGTATCTAGTCCTAAATTTATGACCCTTGTCCTTTCATTGAGCAATGCTTGCAACAGAGCTTAGCTTCAGCCATTCTGACATTCTGCTTTGACAGAACATCTAAATACAGCATTGACATTTTGTTAAAGTCAACCTGGCCTAGTCATTAAGTGAGTCATATATCCCTTCTTTCCACCATCCTCATTATTATCAAGTTTAAAGGCTGAACTGGGTAACCTGTGAGTCTGCTGTCAAAGTTTTGCTTGCGGCCATATTACCTAAACCTGCTGCTGGCCTTTGCTTTGTCCTTGCCGAATTAAGTCTAAAGTCAAAGTAATCACTGAACTATCTAGTGACATACAACCTATAAACTGCAACCAGAAGAAGCTTTTCTTTCTAAGATACGTGTAAAAAATCTGTACCAAAGATGATATTCGAGTTTTGGTTTTGTAGTACCATTACAGTAAAGGGTGAAGAATTACACTGTCTAGAAATGACCCACCAACCTATTAATGAACAGAGAAAGGCAGCCTTAGGAATTCCTCATACCCTTCAGCCTAGCAGTAGAGCTTGCACTGATGCTAAATGTAACACTAACCAGCTAACTGACCAGACAGAAAAAAAAAATCCTATTTGTTTCAGGGAATTTACAATTATTTTCCCTCATCAGTCATTAACAGCCATAAATAATCATAGTGGACAACTCTGATGTTCTTAAGCGTTCTGTCAGAACTTGCTCTCTCATTATATGTTTTCAGCTACTTCCCATACTCTCATAACTCTTTCCTTTTCCTGTTTTCACTCCCTCAACTCTCCTCCCTCCACCTCAAACATAGGTTTGTACCTTTCTTTCCATGACCAGTCATTAATTCTTGATTTCACACTACTCAGAAAGAATCTTAAGGTACTTAGCAACATTTCAAATACAGCAGTAAAAAGACAACTGGCTGAAACAAATAAAGCAGAAAATCTACAGAGGTCATACAGCTTAAATGATTTTGTGGCTCAAGACCAAGCAGATGGCAAAAGTTCTTGAAAATTACCTTAGAAGACTCTTTGGAAGGAAGTGGAAGAAATGACTTCTTTCCAGTTTGGGATAATTTTATGGATGTTGGAGAAGCTGCAGACATACGCATGGATTTCAAGCTATTGATGTTGTCAAGATATTTTTTCCTCAAGGCTAATAAATCCTGTAGGTACTTCAAGCAGTCCTGAGTCTTAGAGTACATCCAGTCTCTGTCTTCCTCTTTAGGCTGGAAACAAGAGTCGATACTTGTTGTACTTCTGCATTTCTTTAGTGGTTCACTAACTTTTTCCTGCTCACCTCCAAGGACGTACATAGAAGTGCTGCGGATCAGCCTCACTGCAGAACCTGTGCTGTCACAGTAAGGGATGTCATCTGTCACATTTCTTCGGTGGGAGTTGGGGTGAAAGATAGAATGGATCTTTTTGAACATAGTGTGTCACTTCCTACCCTTTATACTTTTTCTCTTTCAACTCCTTGATTTAACACTAGATCTAGTAGTTGGCAGCTGTTACTTTTGTCCTCAGCAGACAAAAAATTTTGCACTTACGGTAATGAGGAGCAAAAACAATGGCTGCACCAACTGAGTCTCTAACACATTTGTAAAGAGCATGATGGTTATATGGAACTGTCTTTTCTATTCCATTCGTGTCAGTGACAGAGCTTTGAACTTCATTCGGTTTAAATTGCAGGTGAGGAGGTCAAATATCATACTTTGACCTTTTGCTTGGCGTCTAGTCCGCATAAAAACCATCAGCATCGAGGCAGGAATTCCCTCTCCCAGGTTTCCTCCGCAGTCCTGGGTCCCCCTCGGTGCCTGCTGCCGCCGGCCGGGGGGCGCCGGGCGCTGGCCGTGGTGCTGATCCTCTCTCGCCCGACGCCGAGCATCCGTCCGCCTCCCGAGGCGCAGCCCGGCGGGCCTCTGGTTTGGATGCTGGTTTGGAAGGGCTTGTTAAGATCAGCTCCGACAGGGACAAAAGTCTGAGCGGGGAAGAATAGTTTCTGTCGAGTGGGGTTCAGCTGCTGAAAGAAATCGTTCTGGGTTTCACCCGGCAGTAACCAGGAGATGGCTACAGCTACCTGATACCACAGACGTACTAGGAACAAAGTGGATTCAAATGTCAGGCTCTATTACACTCAATACAAAGATGCTCTGTGTAAAGGATGCTGTAAAATAAAACACTCTTCCAGAGTACTCCTCTGGCAAAATATTGCACACAGAAACCTAAGAATGTGTAGCCTTCCACATTAGTTCTCCTCCTAGATTGATGCAACAACATTCAATACAGTGGTTTCAGTGACTGATTTTTGACTGAAAGCACTGAGAACATTGGTTATTGTTGGCATATTCGAGCATTGCTAGTATTCGTGACTATGTGACAATATGATGTATGGTTTAGAGATAAGCAAGTAGTGAATTTGTTCAGTTCTCATAACTAAAACAACCCATAACTATTTAAAAGCAAGCAGAAATACCCAGAATTACCATGTTCAATAGTTTTCACAACTGATCCAGCCCAAGCATTGAATGCTTGAGAAAAATAATTATTTTGAAATCAAATTGATATCGCCCTGCAAAACACTACTGAGGAAATTTCTGCAAATGCCTCTGGAAAGTGCCAACTGACAGCTTAAGCGTCCTAAGATCTGTAAGATCTCAGCAGGCAAGATAGGTTCTAATATATGTTTACAGCTATTACCTCAGGAACTCTTATATACTGGATACATCATAACCATCTTAAAACATGCACTTTGCTCCTGTTACTTATAGCTAAAATTGAAATGCCCTTATAACATAATTAAAAAATGAGGAAAACTACCTTTTTGCCACTTTTTTGCCTTCTAATTTTAGCAATTCCCATTGCAGATGAAAGCAGCGTAGAGATTGTTCTGAAATATATTCAGCTGCTTGATATCTAGTACTTTTATAGAGGTATTCCATTATTGATTTTTCCCAAAGGTCTACTCAGTTCTACAGCTAGGTAATAGATGAAGTTGACTTTATGCTACCATAGACCTATAGAACTATGGGAAAATACGAACTCTCTCCACAAAATGACCTGTTTGAGATGGAGAAAGTTTCTGATATCAATACTAGCATAGAATAATAGTAATCATTCCATCTAGATATTGCTTTCACTTTTAGAACAAAAGGCTTTAAGGGGGAATTAATGTATTATCCTGAGTGATTAAGGTAAATATCTGGCATAGTCATTCTAGATAATCAGTTTATTAACTAAGTTAAGAAAATTAGATTGTTCCAAAATAGCCTAAATAAAAATTTACTTAGATTTGCCACAAGGGATGCAGGTCTTTGTTTATAGGCATGATACAATACCAGTGAACCTCTAAGTCCCAAGTGACCTCATAGTCAGAAATGCTATAATTCAAGAAAATGAGTGGGAGCTCAAGAAATTATTGGTAAAGGCTTGAGTCAATAAGGTCAATGGGAACTCCACTGAGAAACTTAAAATATCAGACATTGCCTTTCAATAGCAGATTGATTTATAAACTCATCTGGACTTACAAAAAGCTACAGGGTAAAGAAAAAAACCAGAATCAACCAACCAAACAAACCTCCCTGCAAGACTCTGTTGATGAAACCATGGAAAAAGATATATCTGTGAAGAGTAAATGTTACAATATACACTGAGATTTGAAAAACGTTTTATATCAGCTATAGATTTGCTTACCCTTCTTCAAATAAATACTTAAAATATACACTAACATCTCATTAATTACAAAAAGAAAAGCTTTCAGGCTCTAAAGAGTTCTCCATTTCAAACATGTTCATTCTCAATTTTTTAAAAAGCTTGCTGAGCTGCATTCATTTTGTGCCAACATATGTGCCTTTCCCATTGTTAATGGTGATGTTAAAATAAGAAATTATTAATAAACACATGAGACAGTACAGTGACTGCATTATATACTACAATTTCATTTGAAGTAATAAAGGGTCATTTACAACTATTTCAACCATGAATATTTTATTCCATTCTTTGGTTATGGGTAGTGAGACAATCTTCCTCTCCTATTGTAAAAATTAATATAAATTTGTTTTCTTCAGAGGATCTACTGTAATTTAAATAGCTCCATAGATTTAGAAAGTTAAAGGAAAAAATAATGGGTATATTCTACTCTGTTTTGTGAGAAGAGGAATGCCCTATGTCTTTTTAAGATATTTTCTAATAAGGCATTTGCATTGAAACATGTTTTCTGAGTACTGCTTCATTTGTTTATAGTCAAACTCTGGTCTCCATGTAACTGTAAGTGTCCTTACTTAAGTAAATAACAGGATAAATACAATTCAGCCACCACCAAAGATCAGAGGTCTTTTCCCCAGTGCTTCTGCTGTGGACTGAATATGCTACTGTTATCTAAGATGGCTGGTAATTAAAAATGAGGGTCTCATTCAAGAATTATTTCCTTCTGCACAGACACTCATCAAATGGCAAATATGGTTGAAGAAGAAAATAAAACTCATAATTCAAAATTCCAAGTTCATGGACAGCTATTAAATCATAAATAAAGACCTCCCAAAGAAGGAGCTTGTGAGAAGCGGATCAACTAGACAACATTAATCAAATAGACCACATTAAATATTTAATGACATCTAAGATTACTAACTCTGACAAGGTGATGCTCACACCTTGCTTGTTCATTTGGCTACTTGAATCTGACTTCATTTACTCAGTATTTTTTATTTAAAGTAAGTTTTTCTCTCCATTACTCCTTTCAATATTTCTGTTTTCTTTGTAGCTAGAAGAGTGATCTAAGTTCCATGGACTATCACCAAATCAATCACAAATCTGTTTTTGTTATTTAGCCTTGGCATTCTGTCAATTCCTGAGCCATCATGACTGGATAAGAAAATCAAATTATCCAATGTGTGTGTTTTGTTTAGCTAAATTAACTATATGGATGAACCCCCATGAAATAAAATGTATAGTTTAATTTATAGATTTATAGATTAATTTATAGATTTATAGATTAATATACTTAAGTTTTCTAACAATAACTTATTTATCAAAATGCATTGTTATCTCCAGAATAACATGACAACATGCATACAATCTATCTACTTGATGGTTGTATCTCCTCCAGTGACTGATACAAAGGAATGTCAAATCATCCTTGAAACAAAATAAGGTTCTGATGTCAAAGAAAACCTTTGACAAACTATAGATGGCAAGGTATTCTTTTTCTATCATAAAGCTGTTATATCATATCATTTAGGATAATACATTTAAGCATATTTAAAAATTAAAATGAAGACACTTCCTTTGCTTTTAAAGAAAAAAATATCTACACATGAAATATATGAGTGAGTAGTAAAGTTATTGAGACTTCTGTTATTTTAGATAATTCAGAAACTAGAGCACAGTTGTCAGTCTCTGCTGAACTCTGCTGCGAATATATAGCTGCTTAAAGCGTGGACTGTTTGGAGAGACCTGAGAGAGTTCAAAACAGAGGAAAACAGACCAAACAATCCATCATAGCAGGCGTGAACACTTTGCTCTCTAGTCCCTTACTCTTTCATATATCCTCTTGAAGTTCTGCAAAGACACACAGACACACAAAAAGACACAATCTCCTAAATATTTAAGAGAAATTCAACAAATGAAGGCATGCTGAGACCAAAGCTCAGTAATAAAAAAATTTTAAAAAATCCCAAGCTGTTATACCTGCATATAGTAGTTGCCATAACACTTAATATTTCAAAGATCACACGTATTTGAAAATATAAGATGGTGATGAATTCCCAAATCCTACACCAGGTGCTGAATGTCAGTTCTTTTGGAAGGTGGCAACAAACATCCACTATTAGAGGTGCAGTACTACAGGTTCCTACTTTTCATTGACTGAAAGGGACTGGAAGAAGAATGGACTTTGTTATAAAGTCTTATGCATTAGATTCCTATTTGGGAAATTTTCCCATTACCACCACGATGCTGGCAAATTGAAGAAGAGAAAAAGGTGACCAACAAAGCTAAAGACAGAATTCCTCAGCAGGGGTGGGAGTGGAAAACGTTGTTGTCTTTTGGTCTGAGAGCTAATGGTCTTTGATAGCAGGCAGATTCCTGCTCTAGAAATGTGCAGGTAAGGTGTGGAGTATGCCTGTCTTTTGTCTCCTCTTTCTCAGGACAATAAATATCTCTGGGTTTTGACTGCAATCCCAGGGAGAAGGCCCCAGTGCTGCCTTGCTGGTGCTGTTTCTCCCAGTGCTCTCCCTCTTGCCCCAACAAATGGTGAAGTCCCAACTGCTGCCTTGGGGCCCAGATTGCCTCTGCTGCTGCCTCAGCCTCACCCGGCCCAGATCCTGTATCCAGGTGGACCCTGCAGCAGCCCCCAGGGAGAGGGAGAGGGAGAAGGAGAGGGAGAGGGAGCCTTGACTGCACCATCCTCACTTGGGAGCCAGCCTGTCTGCCTTTCCCCATCTCCCACTGTTCCTGTATCGGACAAGTGACTCACCCATCTCAGCAGCAAAACCCCTGCATGTGTGGTGAGATCACAGGACCCACCTGTTTCCCCCCCAGCTGTGACCACTCCAAGGAAAAAATATACAGAGAGGGCAAAGGTGGGGGGGGTTGTTGGGGGTTTTTTTCTTGTTACCATTGTTTTACTGTTTGTTCCTTTATATATATATATACATCAGCGAATAATTGTTGCTTGCTTTTTCTACATTTTTTTTACTGAAAGCCTCTTGATTTAAAAGGTATAGTAAAGTGGAAAAGGAGTTTTTCTTTCTACTCCAGGAAGGTTCCCATCTTCCCTGGAAGGTATTGTTCTAATCTGGGACATAAAATAAAGAAGAATCCTCAAGAATGATTGTTTTTTTACTTCTTCAGCCCATGAAGGTAACAGTCTGGAAGAGTTCTGCCTCCCCAAAACTGCAATCAGCAACAGCTTGATATTCTTCTTCTTTCAAGAAGTTCTCAAAGTACGGGAAAGGAGACCAATTCTGATACCATGCATTTGAAATATCTATGATTTTTTCTCTGAGGCATTAAACTGGAGAAATTATTTTCTCAAGAATTAAGATAAAGATTTCTGTGTGAGCTGATTTAGATGTAAATGCCATGAAACCTCTGTGTGTTGCCCATGTGAGATTTAATGTTGATCTTGTTTTTTAAAGGTAGATGCTTGAGCCATATCAGACAACACTGACCTGCAAAACCAGCTGAGTCAGAACATTGACTGTCCTATCAAAGGATGAATACAATTTTTTGTAAATATGGAACATCATGTTGCCATCTAATCAAAATTTTAATCTAAGTATTTCCATTTGATTTAGAACCCACATATTCGCCATAAATTTTCATCACATGAAAAATTTCATTAATTGAACAGGTTTTGTTGCAGCATAACCACAGACTGTGACCAACAAAAGCAGTGACTGCATTCCTATCAGGCATGAGAAAATAAATAAAAGTCATTCATGTACAGAGAATGCACAGGAAATTATTGCACAAATGAGATATCAGTCCTTTTTTTTAATTATTATTTTTTATCCTGGCATCACTGTTGGGAAAAGTCTTGTGTACTTTCTGTGACAAAGTAACAGGATGCTCTGTAGTGAAACACCCCATGCTTTAGAGCTATGTCTACAGTTGTTGCCTGGCAGCATTTTCAGAGGGTAAGAGGTTACCACACTTATCCCCTGCAGTATCTAGCCTCCTCTTTCTCTTTGTTTCCTCAAACAACCCTGCTATCATTAAAGCCTCCATCTCTGTGACAAGCTTGACAAGGGAACTTTGTCTTGTCTTCTGTCACACAGGGTCAAGGGACAACCAGTTGGCCTTGCTATTTCATTGGAAGAATTCATGTTCTTGTAGTGGAAACTTTGTTAGGACCTTTCAGAGCTTTGTTAGTCTTTGTTGAATTAGATATTGTCTCGCCTCTTGAATCCTTTGTTCCCAAGATGGCTGAAGAATTACTGTGATGTCTAGCTTGTTGCCTGTCACATCCATCACCCGTTGATAAAGTCTTTGGCAGGCAAATATGATAAATAGCCAAGATTCCTTCATGATACCTCAACAAGGAATAGATGTTTTAAGCAGCAGTTCTTCAAATTAGTTTATAGAAGCAAACATTTAAACAACCTGTCTGTCTTGGTCTTTAATCATCTGTTTCTCGTTCTAATTAAATTCAATACATTATTATCTTTCCCACAAAGGATGTGTATAGGAGGATTTATGAACGGGGGGCAGTCTGGATCTTCTGATAAGTCACAGAATTGCCAGACTTTATCAGTCATTCCCAGGCAAGGCCTACTCAGAATACTCACAGAACTTTTTGTAGGCACTTTTGGATTCCTACTTTCCTTTTTTATCTTCTTCCTGCTCTGCTAACCCAATAAAACATGGGAAAGGCTAATTTAAGTGGAGAAGCAGAGAAGGAGCAGTTTGGCTGGAATACCTAAGAAAGGGAGACTCAGTGTAAGTGAGGTATCATATGAGCACCAGGGAGGATGGAAAGGAAGAAATAAATCTTCAGCACTTCATCATAGTGTTTTTTTAACATGTTGTGTTTTTCTCTGCTCAGATCACAATATCTCTGGGGAAAAACATAGCCCAAAATACAGTGATCCTATCCTGTCCCTACTTCTGCTGTCACAATATAATTAATAAAATGGGATTATTACCTTTCCTGTGAGTTTCTTGAACATATTTCCTAATACATATCCTTCAGCACCTGAAAAAGTGCTTTCCAAGTGAAGCAACGCTAGCTGTGCTAAGGGGTACAAGAAGCCAGTCAGGACCCTTTCAGCATGTAGTAGCTATACCTGGGATGACACCCTATAAGAACTGAATCCTGCAATACCATCACTACTATGAGTGTACGCCACCATCTGTCTGCTCCAACAACTGCTGCTATCACTCCATGCACTGTCAGAATGAAAAAGGTTTTGCCGGTAACAAGTAGCTCCCTGAAGAGAAGCAACCCAAAATATGATGATTATTAGCCACATTTAGCAGACAGTTTTTATTACCTCTGAGCAGTCAGGAAAGAAGCAGGAGAAATCAGGTTCCATATTGTTCCTGCTCATTTGCCAGTTTTAGCAGAAAATGCAGTTCCTGATAAATATGAATTCTTTCTCCTTGGATAGTTTGATCTTCTGCCTCACTCACCTTTAACCTACCTACCTTTCCACTGCCCTTGTAACACAGCTCTATTCAGTAAGACATTTGCAAAGGATTGGGGAAAGAGAAGATGTGGCTACAGAGCCTTTCCTATCACTTTCAAACTAAACTTCAAAGAGAATTTCCCCTATACTCACTGTAAACAGTCAAATCATACACACAGATATGGCTATTTGCAGGGGCAAAGAAAGTTCATTTAGATCCTCTGAGGAGTTTTCAGTCAATTAACATCATCTTCCATAGTAGCTGACCTACGATGCAGGATCTAAATATGAGGGAAAAATATCATTCTAAAGCAGTGGCTGCATGGAAACTGCAAAAAGACTTGTTGCCAGTCTGTTGGGCACAGGGTAGCTGCTTGTAGGATATGTAGATTCAAAAAGTCTGCTTTGAAGTCCTTTCACAACTTGCAGAAGTGGACACGAGGTGTTCCTGGTGTAGACATAGCTTGCAGAGGGTTCACATTTGAGAGGCCTCACCAATAATACTAAAGATAGTAAGACAAAAAATAATTAAGCTTTTATCTACTCATGCTCTTAAAGCAACCTGAAAAGTACCTGGGTGAGATTTCAGTCAGGTCAGAAAACCCACAGCAACATAGGCACGGGCGGGCATATATGGTGAAATGGGTTTGCAGCTTAGCAAGGTGTTTCCAGTAACCCAAAAAGCCACGACACTTTCCAAGATAATCTGCTCTTTAAATTCACAAAGCTTTCAATTCGTCTTAGGCTGTGCTCAAAGGAACATGGAGATTTATGGCTGCACCCTGAAATGAGACTGAACATGCTTTTGAATTAAGGTGGGAAAAATATAGAGGTGCTAACTATGCTTCTCTTTAAGACCTCCAGGTGAGGCTGGATGGAGTGACACTAAGTTAACTGACACAGAAGGAAATACTTATGTGAACTCTGGTGAACTGAAACAGTTGAATCTTACAGGCCTGTAATCAGCATAAACTGAAAGTGACCATCAGCTTGTAAAGGACTGAGGGAGCCGACATTCCTTTTGTGATTTTTTTTCTAAGAAAAAGCATCTCTAGGAAACTGTGGTAGTCACAGAATTGCACAGGCCAAAATAGCAGATCAAATAGCGGCCATCAAGCAAAGGTCACTGCATTTCTGAGCCAAAACAGTCAGCAAGGACCTCATGGAGGATCTTTAACACATTCATTTGAGCTAAGTAGATACAACAAGCAGAACAGCCAGAAGAATTTGCTGCAGTGGAAATGAACTGCAATCTATCATCCATAGTTCTTCCTGCATAAAAGGAAATTCAATTGTCTGAAAACATGAGGCAGCAGAAACTGAGTGGATATTTCAGTTTAATTCACTTCAGTTCACTTTATTGACTTCAACGGTATGCAGAGCACTATTTTTATCACTTGGGTGTCACTGTTCTTCATTTTTTGCATAGTGAATATGGTTATGGTTATTGAGGTGCTTATGAAATATGGACTTAGATTCCTCCACAGTGTGTCTGAATGTGTGCTTCTGGATATCAAGAATTGTTCTGTGATGGCTAGGTGTTTTTTTTTTAGGGGCATTGAGATGTTGTCAGCAGGGAAAAAGTAGGCTAATTTTGCAAAAAGAACCTCCACAAGGTCACAGAGCTCTTTCTTTACAGGGCTTATTGCTGTTGTGAAGCCTATAATATCATTATATTTTCCAAGAAGTGTCTGTTTGTTGTGTTTCCTTGGCATATTCTTGCAGAAGTGATTATGAGCCATTCTAAACCATGTATGAAAAAAAAGATTGTGAGGGGCTCAACAGGATAACTGTAACATGGAAAATTATGTACTCCTCACTATACATGACAGATACATATATTTTTCCCTGAAACATGAAATCTGAAAATAGTGTGCAGAGGTCAGACTTTGTTTTCTACCATGCCTGAGGCTGTGGGCTCACAGCTCGTGCAGTACATGGACTACTGCCAGAACATCTGTAGAATGTCCTGCCTGGCTTTAAGTAAAAGATAACAGCTACCCCAGAGTACTATATTCCCTTTTTGCCTAAATTAAAGTTCCTGTCTCAAACGTGTGAGATGTTGGGTGTTTCCTGCTATTTTTTCATTGTCTTTCTCTTCTCCTCATTTATCTACGGTTTGCAACAAGGAGGACACTAACAAGGATCTCAGCCATCCTCATTCCCATAATCTGCTCCTTTTACTTCTCTAGTTTTACCACTAGATGGAAGCCTTGACCTCCAGAGTTACTGTGTTAGATTTCTGACCATACAATTGCACACACGATCTTCTTAGTGAGCTGTTTTTTTACCCACACGAAGTCAGATATTGACGTAACAATTCGCTGGGCTCAGGCATTTCTGTTGTTCATTGATCTGTACATGGTAGGCGTAAAACTGTATAAGCCTCTCAGGTGTTGTGGCAAATATATAGATAAAACTGTAGAGGTTACTACAGTTTTATCTTCACTAGGGATATGAAGCAAAATTGGATAGGCCACGGATAAACAACGGGAAGAGAACACAGTCATTGCTTTCCACTAGTCTCAGCACGGGAGGTAGTCACGGTGGTATATAGCTGGGCTTACACTGAGCTCCCTA
>VYZS01019937.1:33249-56247 GCA_013400695.1 Neodrepanis coruscans | reverse complement strand
TTTTATTTTATTTTTTTTAACCACAGCACGATTTTAGCTACCCAACATCTGAAGCTACCAGAATCCCTAATTAAATAACCAATTAATAATGTAGAATAGAAAGAGCTATTTTTTTCAGACACAAAATCATAATTAATCAGAGTACAAAAAGCTGCCTGTCTTTATATCAGGAAAATATAGACTAGGTATTTAAATATTCTAGCACACCTGAACCTTGGCCATCCGTCATTGTTATGACTTAAAACATCTCAGACTAAATTAGGTTTTGTTTGTATAGAGCAGTGAAAGTCAGATGGCTTGAATGACAAAATTAGAACATGCTCAAATCACTGAAACAAAACTGCATAAAAGGAAAGATGTGCAGGAGGAGTATCGCTCGTGTTAAGCTGAAATCCTTCTTTGTGGGATTTTTTTCTCCTCTCCTCAAATTATTGTTTGTAACAATAGGAAGCAGAGAACAGCTCCAGGAACTCTATCAGTGTTCTTTATATACATCCCTTTTGGCACATTTATATATTAAAAGAAATAATATTGTTGTGTATAGCTGAAGCATAACCTCTGTTATTTCTACTTAGTCAAGGAAATGCCATAACAATGGATATTTTTCAAGGAAGAATATCTTTGAAACACAAGACTGTAGTCATTTTGTATGGCACACAGAGGTCAGGTTTACCAGGAATATATTTCCATCTTTTTTACATTCAGAAGTTGAAGCTTTTTCCCTTTGGAAGTTTGTGGTACACTTTGGCAAATTTAAGAAAACATATTTTAATAAATATTTCGAGGAGGTTAATTTTTGCACAGTTTGTACCTTAACTTCAACTATTCTGCATGGACAAAAGATTAGGTTCTGCTTTTTGGTTTATGTGCTAATAGAGAGGCAGAGGGGAATGGCTTGCTGGTTCCCAGGCCCAGGATGCTCTTCTTCATACTGGGGACCTCCAGCACTAAAGTATCTCCAGGGAAAATAGACACCACAACACAGAAATTGCTAAATTTGGGCCAAATTCTGCAGCTCTTAATTGAGCAACCCTCTTGGTGACCTCAAGGGGAGAGCTGCTCAGTGAAGGGCTGTAGTATTTTGTCCTCTCTAATTGTTTCTGAGGTATAATTGATGAGAGGCTATTAATGGCTTCCAAGTTTGATAAGTGTTTAAATTCATGGTTCTTGAATCTGTCTTGTTTTAAGCATGTTGTAGGCTTTTTAATAATTTTTTTTCTTTTAGGAGATAGTTTTATAAGTGTGCGATGCAAATGCCTATGTGACCTTGGATGTGCCTATAGATATATATTTCTACAGATATATATGTGCACACCTGTGGACTCTACACGGTGGATAGAAATTAGTAGCTATGTCAGTGTTGTATAGAGCAGAAAATTCTGTCTGTCTTTTATATTTCAACATCTTATCACAGAGGATCTCTCCACATAAAAGTTGTTATCATAGTAATAAATAATTTTTGGTGACAGTTATAGTATAAAACTATGTGCAGTGATTTTTTATTGATAAAGCAGCTATGAATCAACATACATGAACACAATAAAAATGTACAAAATATATGTATTATAGTTCAGACTCTATCAATAGGGCATTACATTGATCTGTTCTCTTTGGTGTTATTTGCAGAGCTGCACTAAACGTTTCACCAGCCATGCAAACTTTTTTAAATTGCTTTAGAAAAAAATTGTAATGTTGGCTCGGCTTTCTGAAATCTAATTGCACTTGTGTCCTGATCTTTGGAGTTGTGACTCTGTGGTAGGATCATGGAAACAGTACAAAGATGATGTCCTAAAGCTATCTTAGAAATAAAAATATAAGTATAGATACAGATAGATACAGATGTTACAGATATAACTTGCATGTGTGGTGGAGAATGGCAGAGAAGGCAGTGGAGGCCTGAGATACAGGACAGCCTTAGATGAATGAGACCTCATCAAAGAAAGTAATCAGTAATTAATTAAAAAATATGTGCCTCGTAACTTTTTTTGTCTGAGTACATGAAAGAGTACAAGGAAGGTGACCCTCACAGGAGTGGTTTGAGGCCATGTGGTCAGACATCAATGCAGAACTGGAGCTGTGTCATCAGGGCTGCTGAGCTGATCCACCAACTAAAAAGCTTGGGACGTGGTTTTGAAGAAATAGTAACCAAAGAAGTAATTGCAAAAATGGTCTAAAATGCCGCATAACTTTACCATTGTAGATTATGCCAGAACCTGATATCTTGCTTTGATAAGATCATTGATTTTCTAGATAAAAGAAATGAAATAGATCTCATCTCTCACAGTAGAGTATTTGGTAAAGTGCCACGTGGGAAATTATGAAAGTAAGATAAGTACCTGAACAGCAAGACAAGGGGGGAGGTGGGGCTGAGTCACACTAAAAGACAAAGCACAGGTCTAGGAAGGTCTAAAGACCTCTTGGGATTGGCCTCCAACCTGATCTTGAGAACACGGGAATATGGGTACAAAACTTGCTCAGCAGGCAAAGCTGGGAGGCATCACTAACACAGAGGATAATCAGCATGGCCCATGGGGAGAGCACTTTCTAGGAAAGAGCCTTTCCATCACACCACTATGGACTCAAGAGTCTTCAGTGGTGCAAAGGTGGTGGAGTCCATGGCCATGAGGGATTTTAAAGCTGGTAGAGATAATGGCAACCTCAAACTTTCGCCTTTGAAAAACTTTGGAGAGTATCTTGCCCCCTGGAATTTCCTGATGCTATTCAGCTCTAATTTTCAGATTTATTTTCTCTAATATCTCACCAAATAGACAGTAGCTCTGATCTTCCCTCACCTGTGTGCAGAACTAGCTGATAATAGTTGTGTGGGGTGCTTGAGATGGGAAGCATTTAAGTGAAACGATGAAGGGAGCTACATGCCCCTTTCCCAAAATCTTTATGTTTTCTCTACACTGAAACAAAGAGCTGTCACTCACTCCAGCACAGAGAGTGCAGGAAGAGGAAGTCCAACTGGAGTTAAATAACTATAAGCATATATAAGCACGTGCATTCCCTATGCATGGGTACCTCAAGGGACTCTGGTGCATGGACCTCCCTTGATCCTTGCTGTCCTTCATGGGATTGTCTCTGCAACCTGTGAAGTTGGCATGCAGCATGTGAGCAGTCAGCATGGATTTCCCTGTGGGAACATCCATGGGCCCCCCAACACCTCTTCCCCACCCACTGTGTCACATCCCTTACTGGAGCTGTCCCCTGCCCACCCCCATGAGGGTGCAGCAGCAGTGGGAGCCCAGGTGCTGCAAGTGAGGAAAAGTAGTAATTTAGTTTCTATAACGGGACTGGACATGACTGTAGCCGAGCCACAAAAACTCCCAGGCCAAAACCCACAGAAATTGAGCATGTTGCTGAGCAGAGCCCAGGGAGAATATGAGGACAGTATATAAATACTTGGTCTCTGTAGTTGTGGTGCCTTGCTCTTATACTGCAAGTATTTGTGTGTTAAAAACAGTAAGAACAAGACATCTGAAAATTAGGATTCTATGTCAAACTGTCAATACCCACAAGCATGCAGCCTTTCATTAAAATCTGTTTGACATTTTTGTTATGCACAGAGAGCCAAAAAGATGCCAAAAGGATGTGATATTTGTGATCACATCCTCCTGCTAATACAAGACACTGTGAAGATGATTGTATTAAAACATTCCTTGCAAAAGGCTGAGCAGTTAAAGAAAAAAAAGTAAAAAAAAAGGAGACTGAAGTTAAAAAGACTTATGAGTAGTGTGGGAATTCGGGATGTGCTCCTTGGGCAAAGCAGTGGCAAGTAGCCTTTTTAACTCTTTGTAGTTAATTGAAATGATAAGCAATCTAGTAATTTCAATTTTTCACAGAGGTCTTCAACCCCCCAAATGTGCAAAATTTAATCATTTTGGGAAAATCATGTAATGATCATGTCATGTGACCTGGGCAGAAGAGATATTATTTTGTCACAACAATGTGAGTAAATTATCTTACTGGCAACTTGCTTAAAGGTCATGGAGATCATCTGATGCGTGAGATGGAAATTTCTCATGCCAAAACAATATTGACAGCTTATCAAGCAGGGAGGAAAGCACAATGATATAATAGAATGTAAGGTAAGATAACGCTTGCTACTGAAGGTAGAAAATATGACATGGCATTTCAATTTTAAGGTTATAGGCAGAATGATATGGTATAGATGCTTGGATGCATAATGGGACAACTTGCCTGTGGATAGGCTAAACTGAATGCAACATATAAATAACATAACATATAAATATATAATATATATATATATGATATTAAATACAATATGAGAAGAAGGGGATATAAATAGTTGTACCAAAGGACAGAAGAAGAAAGGCCTGCACCTGCCTGGATGGATGGATTCTCCATGAACCATCTGCTGGCTCAGTGAAGTTGCTCTGATGAGACTCAAAGGATTTCTGTGGTGTTGCTCTCTATTTTCTCTAACATTTTGGTATTTGTAGGTGCCTTGTTGCTTTTCTTTAATTTTACTCCCTGACCACACTCATCTTTCTGTTTTAGAGCTGTAATACAGTGAAGAAAGTGAATGACCAGGAATCTGTACAGTATTTGTGTGTGTGTATATGTAGAATATATACATAAACAGCAGAGATTTGAGTCTTAAACTGGCCACTAAAGGTTTTCCACCTTGTTTTCAACGTGAGTTTGAGTTATAATGCCAGCTGAAAAAAAAATTACAAGAGAAGGGAGATATTCACTGAGGATCTGATACAACATGGATGGTCATGATCTTCCTTAATCATGTGTTTGAATGCCTGCCCTTGCTGCGTCAGGCCCAGCATGTTGGGTCTGTGCCTTCTCTTGCTTTCAGCACAGTGCAGCACAGTCACACCTGGGTGCTGCCTGGTCTGACAGCACAGGCACTGGGCACAGCCATCAGGAAATGCGCTATACTGGAGAGGAGTCTGATAGGGCTGAGAAATCTGTTTCTTGTCTGCTGTAACAGATTGCCTGGAAGGTGACACCATATCTGCTACCCACAGGTCACTACTTAGGGAGCCCTGTTTTAAAAAAACACACATCATCAAAAAGTGCAGAGGAGATAAACCAGAGCAGACTGGGGTCTCTGCATGCATCTGAGTTTCTCTATGTGTTTGTATTTGGGACAGAATCAGGGTGTTTCAGGACATGACATTTCTCATCCATGAATTGGCAATGTAGTCCCATTGATGTATTCACTCAATAGGGCTTTTTTCAGCTGGTCTTAACCCAAATTAAAGTTATATCTTATTTATTTTCTTTCCTGCTCTCATCAGTGGCAGAAAGCTAATTTACCTGTGCCTATGTGAGCCCTCACAGTCAGGGTCCTACAAACATACTTTTGGCATGAATGATTCCAAGGGCTCAGCTTCCTGCCTGTGGCTCACTGGTCTGTGACCGTCACTTTCATGGGCCCCAATATACTCAAAAAAATGATCTCAGTGTTATGCTGGAAGGATGTGCTGGATCCTGCAGCATTCATTCCTGTGTTAGAGGGATGGAAGCACAGCTGCATGTGTTCCATAGGCAGCACTGGAGGGTGTGGGTCAGCCTGGTGCTCCCTGCACTCTATCGGGTCTGGGTATTATGGAGAGTAAGAGACTGGATCTGAAAAAACGATCCAAAAATATGTCCAGAGTCAGTGTGTCACAGTGTTTTGCAGCTGTTTGTGTAGTAGGTCCTTGGGACCTTGAAGATCTTAATTTTTCAGCAGAAAAAAGTCACCATGGAGATTTCCTCCACAGGTAGTTAGTTGTAAATGATCTGTACAAACATTCTCCATCCTTTATATTGTCTTCATGGAGAATCAAGACAATTAACAAAATGAACAGGACTGGTACTCTTGCAGTGACTGTTCAGAAAGGGTTGGTTTACTTGGCAGATTTTCACTATTCTTGAATTTGGCTGTGGGTTTTGAGCTCCAGCACATTTGGGGATGGGAAAAGGAGCTGCCAGACTTACACACAGCTCAGATAAAATGCACTTGCTTCTCCAGCATCAAACGAGATCTGAATAAAAGTTGTTTTTTTTCTTGTTTTGGGATTTTCAGGTCCCTCTCAAAGCACAGTCAATTTCTCAGTGAAGAAAACAAACCCAAATGCCTGGTTTCTACTTTTTTTCCCAAGACTTGCATAGCTCCATATCCTGTCAACCATCTCTGTATGCCCACAAAAGGGCTGTAGCCAAATATAGTCCGTGGTGTGTTACAAAGGTCCTCTCTGCTCAAAACCTAATTGAAGCTTTGGTCAGGGGTAGCTGTTCTTACAGGTTTCCAGCATTACATCTTCAAGAGTCAACTTGCTGGGAGCAATGCACTCATTTGTGTAAGGAAAAAGATCCCTTAATGTGCTATTAAATTAAACAATGTCACTGCTATTGCAGTAGAGCTGAGCGAATAATCCATAATGAATAATTTATTCAACAAATTTAGCTGCTTTCTCTGCTCACAGACTATCTGGAGACAGATCACAATTCCCTCCAATTTACTTATTATTTGAAATTACTGATGGATAGCTTTGTAATTAAAAAAACAACTCTGTGTCTTGATCACAAACAACTGTGGGTGTCTGATCTTGGTTAGTCAAGGTATGTGCGTTGGTTGTGATGGGTCAGATAAATCACATGATATTGTTTCTGCCTGCTCATTGGAGAAGCCTACAAGCATGTCTGGCATGAAAAGACAAAAAATTCTGTCTCTGCATGCAATTTTGAAATTTGTCTTGTGCAAACATTTGCCCAGTAAAACTTGATTGCTCAAAAGTGTGCAGAAAGCAAATCCCATGGGGAAATCAATGTGGCTGCAGTAAATTCATTTAAAAATGTGAATGAATATTTGCATATTTGCAGTCCTTTTTTTTTTTTTTTAAAAGCTCTCTCCTAGCCCTGCACAACAACATCCACCAAATACACCAATACACAAAAATACATTTTACTTGTTGAAGATTATATGGTTGTTTCTTCTTTTCCTTTTCCCCTCAAGATTAAGACAGAATGAGAAGGAATCTCTGGTCTTGGTAATTGCGAGAATGTTAGACTTAGCAATAAACCGCACAGGTAGCATCTTAAAACAGATTATCATGGAAGGATTTTTCAAAATCTTCCTATTCTGATGGCTACAAGTATTTTTCTGCTGTGAATCTCTCAGGTACCCATGGTCAGATTATGCTCACTTGTTGCTGAGACTCCATCTGCCTGTCCCATAAACAGACCCAAGGGAAACTGTGAGGGAGGCATGGGTGATCTGTCCCCTGCCCCTGCCCTGGGCTGCCCAGGAAGCAGAGCTGGTTACAACTACTTTTTCCAAAAGCGCTGTTAACATGAGGAAAAACAGCTAAAATGGGGAATGTCTTTGAGGTGTGTGTAAGCCTCTCAAAACTGAGGTCTAAGGGTTGTGTTTGTACATGAGGTAACGGGCTGATTAATTGATCTTCACCAAGTCCTATTTTAATACTTTACTCTTCCCAATGAAGGAGATGTCTCTGTTTTTGTGAGTTCAGCTAGGATAGGTCACAGATATATTCACCATCTTTTGAAATATTATACATGTTGGTATCATCTTCAAGTAGAAAAGTTCATGTGGCAGCTTTTGTGTTTCCCCACTAGGAACCAAGCACGAATAACAATTATTAGTGCACCGTAGCTGTTTCAGGTATTCACATCCTATTAAAGCAGAGAGCAACTCCAGGGAGAAATACCACTCCTTGGTAGGGAGAGTAGTGCTTAGTGGTGACAAACAGCACTTGAAACTGAAACGTGGTGAGCCAGGTCAGGGAATGCTTTCCTTTATAAAGACATATCTTTTTGTATATGTGATGCTTAGAAGGAAGAATGTGCCTGTTCAAAAGGGACCTTCAGAGTGAGAGGTGCCACCTGCTCTGGCGCTACCAGTTGTGTGGTAGGTACCTGTCCCTGGGGTCCTGGGCACCAGCACCCCACATTCACTTGACACTTCAGCTTTCATTGGCTGGTGAAGAGGGTTTCATGTATTTTAAATTTGCAGAAACGTGGTCCTTTGTGAAAGTAGTACATCAGCATTGAGAAGACAAGGACACAAATGGGAACTCATGGAATTGAGCAGCATTTTATACTCCATGTTCAAACTGCCTCTGGTGCCTCCCTATGTCCAGAACTCTGCTCAGGGTCAAGCATGTGGACTGCATAAGACACCTGAGAGGAAAATGGAGAGATATAAATGCCCCTCCCTGGAAGTTCTCCTGTTAAAGGCAGGACTTTTCCCAGGCAGCTGTTTTGCTCTCCCTTCCCTGTGCCTTACGTCCAGGTAGGGCTGCTTCTTTCCATGCTTGAAACTGATCCCAAAGCCACAGGGAAAACAAAGAATGGCTCTTGTTTATTTTTGCAGAGTTTAAACTGAGTCGGCAAGGAACGAAGCCTTGTTAAAAGGATTTTACTGTGGGTCATTCAGAGTTTGAGGAGCAGAGGAAGAAAAGGGGGAGAGGTGCTGTTCCCCCATCAGCAGATTGGTGGCTGGTACCATGCTGCCTACTCGGCTGCAGGGAGTATTTGGTGCACAAAGCCAGGGGCTGAAGAGCATAGGAAAAGCTCCTCTGGGCAAATGAGGATACGAACTGAGGATGTTTTAATATTTTTCTCACAGAAAGTAACATTAGTTAATTTTACCCTCTATCCTCAATTGTTTATAAATACAAAATGAAAGCAAGGTAATTCTTTAAAGCCCATTGCAGGCTTTTTTTTAAATGACCTCTCCACCTGTAATTACAAACAAAAGATTATTGAACCAAATGGGATATATTAGTAAGAACATCAGTGATATAATTTTGATCACAGTGAATAAAATAGTTGGAAAA
Source organism: Neodrepanis coruscans (assembly GCA_013400695.1). Lineage (NCBI taxonomy): Eukaryota > Metazoa > Chordata > Aves > Passeriformes > Philepittidae > Neodrepanis > Neodrepanis coruscans. The sequence goes on along the minus strand of VYZS01019937.1, from coordinate 47,419 downwards.
ATTCATTCAACAACCTTTAAATCACTGGCTTCTCTGTTATTTACTACTGAAAGCATAACTCACACAGCGTCTCCTCTGTTGTATTCCCACAGCATGTATTTATCTCACCTTCTCCCTCAAAACCTATGTAAAAAATAGATTTTGTATTGGCAATGTTCTTTTCACCTCCCTCTCTTGAGCCCGTGCTCTGTGTGCAAGCCCTTGAGCCCTGCCTGTGGCGTGGTCACAGCGGTGAGATGGGGATGGACTAGGGGGAGGTCATTAAAGCCAGTCAAAATTAGGAGGATTATTTTCACATCAGAAGTCTGGAAGTTACCCTGCCTGGTCTGTATTTAAGGGCTCCAACAGAACAATTTAACTCCAATGCACAAAGAGCAGTTTGGCCTTTGAGCTTGTCTCTGTTAGAATTCTTAAAAATGCCCGGAGTTTGAGAGGTCCCGTGAGTCAGGAACATTTGATGGGAGATGGTCAAGATCTGCTTTACCTCCACCAGGCTACAGACGAGCTTTGTGTCTGCTAATGCTCTTAAATCAGTAGATTTTAGGAGAAAACAATATGGTCCATTAACAAACATAATCAACATGGTCTCTGCTGGACCAAGAGCACAGAATATTCTTGCTGTAATATGGTCACTTTGAATCTGCTGTTCCCTTTAAAACAGCACAACATCAGGAGGTACCACAGTGGATCAGCTGTGCAGGAGGTGGACATCTGCCAGACACAACCATTATCAATCATCACCCAAGTATTTACATCAATCATTGAACAAACATTTATGTCTGGAGCCTTTCTTCTGGCCACAATATACAGTTAGACAGAATCACAAGCGCAGTGTGAAGAGGATCCTGATGCCTTGCTTTGCCCTGTTTGTAGAAAATTCATTTCTCTCTTACCCCCTGGGTTGACCTCCAATTTGTTTTCTATTTGAAAGGCCATATGGCAGATATGTTCAGTCTTCAAACTCTTTTGATCTTTAGAACAGTTGCAGTCTAAATTTCAATAATGACAACACTTCTTTTTTTGTTGTTGTTTGTTTTTTTTTCCCCTTTTTGGATACCTATAAATGAGATATTATATTTCCATACATTTTATTTCTGGCCACATCTATGAATCTAATATTGACCTGGAGTTATCTGTGATAGAGAAGTTATTAATTTTGACAGATATAAGGGAGAAGCTAATATCCTCCTTTTACAAACACCTAATATTAATCTCTAGTGATGTAAACGAGAACTCCAGAATGGCTTGGGGTGGTGCTGGAAATGATATGAGATTGAAATTTGATAATGAAAAAGGGAAAGATTCATTTTAGAAAATTGATAAAATGGATAAAAAATTGTATTTCCTATGAAATAAGTGTAGGAAGCACAACTTAGATTTAGCATCCATTATTCTTCTATAGGTGGTAGGTACACAACAGTTATGTTAGGGACCAGATTTTACTCTGATTTATATATCCATAATTCCATTGACTCTGAGTAGTATCTGTCTCATGGTTTCTACTCAAATAACGTATAAGAAATCTGGAACTGGTTCTGTGACAAGGGGGTGCACCAGCCAGGCTTGGTACTACTAATGCCACACTAGGAACTCTGCAGTGACATAGTTGCCTTCAATAGCAGGAGACTACTCCACGGCTCTCATTATAGCCATGCTCCCAAATCCTGCCACTCCTTGGAGACTTTTTCTTCCCTAGTATTTTCTTCCCTAGCATTTTCTGTGTTGTTGAGCTCCAGTAGAGTGGCTTTGTGGACAGCTGGAGAGTATTCCTCGATGCACGGGAAGGAAACCCTTCCTCCAGCTCTGAATATCGGGAGATCTGGCTTTGGATTCTCCCTTTGGAGAGGTTTTTTGCCTTTGTTTGGGATAAAATTCAAGTATTTTATGATACATAAGATACTTTTTTTTTCTCTCCAGCAATTTACTGGGTTATCCTGGGGAAATTGCCAAGTCTGGAGATTCTGGAAGTGTTTGGAAGGTTTTTACTTTATGGCTGAGAGACAGTTTGATGGCCTGGTTCAAAAGGAGCTCAGATTCACACAGCTGCACTGTTTATTTTGGTTGCATTTTTTTGTTATGCCAGAAGCAAAAGCAGGCTGTAATGTTAACCTCATTCAGACATTTTGCTGTCCTCTTCTTTTTATACCTCAACAGCATTTGTACGCTCTTCCTGTACAAGATCACACCATGCAACTGATCAAAACCCACCCATTTCTGAGAGCACTGAGCAGATTTTTTGGCCATCCTGCTACTAGGAGTGCACAGAATTTGGTCACATGTTTTACTCACAAAAGGGGTGCTGCATCCCTGTGTTCTTGTTAATCCATCATGATGCTGAGGTGTCTGTGATGGAGAAAAATGGGGCAGGTATGACTAATAAATAGTGCAATGTAGGGATGGGGAGCTGTGTGGGAGAGCTCCTCTTTAGTTGCAGAGCTCTTTGCTGTTGTGTTGCCTTACTGTGTTTGCTATATGTATTTATTGCCAAGCTTATCTCAGAGGTGTGTGTATTTGATATCAAGGCTGTCGTGAATATTACTAAAGGCACCAAAAATCCTGTCTATACCCCAGAGAAAAGTGGAAAATTATCTTGACTGTGATGGCTGACAGCACACAGAGGATGGCATAAAGCCTCCCTTCTTGGAGAGACATCCCAAACAGCAGCAGAGATTGAGCTGCGGCAGAGAGAGGTGCTGGAGGAGGACAGCCTGTAGAGAAAGGCATGGTCTGGGGCAGTCTGTCATTCTGGGGGTACTTTCTTTCCTGGAGATGCTGTTTGGGGATGGGAAAGCTCAGACAGTGCAGTGGTTGCACCACAATCCCAACAGCTGTGGATTGTACAGGGGCAGTGGGGAAAGCAGCCCCGTCCTGGGGGAACAATTTGAATCGTGGATTAATATATTTCATAAGCTGGGAGTCAGGATTGTGCTTTCAATGAATTTTTTGGTCCCTTTCATTGTAGTCTTTTCTGAGCTGACCCCAGGTTGCCCTGAACAGCGCTTTGTGGTGTCACAGCAATGTGGATGCTGCATCACTGGGGATGCTGGATCCCAGACATGGCCTCACTCAGCATTCTCTGCACCACTGGCATGGGTGGCTCTGACATTGTGCCTAAGCATGGGGCAGGTGTCTCTGAGCTTCATCAAAAAGGGTGAGAGGACTTCTACCATTGTTGCACTGTTATCACTGTTATCAAAGGCAATAGCTCTAAATAAATCAGTTCAGATACTTTATCATCCACTGCAAAGATGGAATGAGTTGCCAGCCTAGAGGTAGTTATGATACTGGGCTAAAGCCTAAAACCACAGTGACTTAAAAGCCAAAGGCCTCCAGATAACACTATCCTGGTTTGCCCATCAATCTTGCTTCCTTCCTGAAAAACAACAAAAAAAAAAGATGACAAACAATTATCAGGTATCTGTGTCTGAATCTTAAGTGTCTTCTGTAATACTTAATATAAAAACAAATATGTTCTCCCTCAGAAAATGAAGCAGATCCCAATTAATTATGTATAGCTCTCCTGCTTCCACACAAAGAATAGCAACATTCAAATAAGTGCTTTGGTCTTCTTATCACCTGTTAGATTACAGGCATCTCCTAGCTCTCTAATGATCATCTGAGTTTTGGTGCTGTTTTTTTCTTTTAACTTTACATCATGTTCTTTTTCTTTTTTAGCATTTTTGATAAAAATAGTGTAGTAGAGAAGAGACAGATGTCCCTTTGGTTATTTAATATGTTCTTTGCTGCCCTAAAATGTCTGAAAAAATTGGCTTATGTACCAAGAGTTCTCTCTGTTCTGGATTTCATGTGTGCTCAAGGCAGAGAGCAGGATGGAGAGATGTGTGTCACAGAGATGTATGTGTCAGACCTGGACCAACACATCAAATCTGATCGATGGAAAAACAATGATGAAAGCCAACAATCAGTGGAATCTCTGTAATGACTCTACTGCTTAGGAGAGCACAGCAACCCAAGACATACATGAAATCCCCTCATTTTCTTACATTGTATTTGTTCAGGGTTAACCTGGAATGTATCTTTGGCTCCTAGCTTTGAGAATGTTTGTTCTGCAGAAGACTAGGCTGCGTTGGAGATCCATGAACACAATTTTGAGTTTTGGTGGCCTCTGTGAGCTCTATGTGCAGAAGGATGACTAGGAAGTCTCCAGTATATAGTGTCATCAGTGCTGTGATCTGAGAAACAACACCTACAGAATCTATTATTCATTAAATGTAACCAATATATAATTTAAAACAGTGGGTTTTGTCAAATAATGTTAGGTCAGCATAATTTTCTGCCTATTACTAATATCTATAACATCTTTGCCTTAGTCAGCTCTATTTAAATATGCAATCATTTACAGCTTTTGACTATATGTGTGCACACTCCCAATTTCCAATATTCAACTACTACAAATTTTATGCTGACATCAATAGCAAACTATTAAAGACAGTATTTCATTATTGGTTTTTCATCCCAAAAGTTATTTACAATTATATACTAAGCACTAATATTAAAGGAAACCATTTAAATGAGGTGCTATCTGCTTTAACAATATGTCTGTCACAGAATGAGATTGTGTTTAAAGATTTTATCAAGAAATGGTTGTTTGCTGAGGTTATGTTTTGTCCATGAAATATGCATTTCATATCTCTTTCATTTCATTAACATAATTTAATTTGTGCTTTGCATTTTGTGCATAATACATATTTGATTTACAAAACAAATATTTCCATTAGAAAATGAATTTCATGCAGGCAAAAAAGCAGAACCAAATGATGTATTGAAGGAAAATAAGAAGAAATGAAATGCATTTTCTCAGTCTATTAAAAAATCTATGGCATTGACAGAAAGTGCACTTAGTGCTACATTTAAAAAATAGCACATATGTCAATGTATTAACAAATAGAATTGGAAATACAAATATTTCCCTATATCAAGCCAAGAATCTCTTTATTTTAATTGAGTTGATTTAAAAGCCCAACTACAATTTAATTTTTATTTCATGATGTGGTACACTGCCTGGTGCCATTACATCCATGTAGAATTGGCAGTCAATATACAAATATATTTTACCTTTTAAAAACTTTCTATTGACACCAGCAATAAATAATTTAATGGGCTGAAAATGTGAAATCATTAATTTGCTGATTGTCTTCGAATATTGGGTAGCTGGGTAGGGGTACAGATATGTGGATGAACTAATGAATAATGTTTGTGAGTCTGTCATGAGAGGACCCCTGTAAAGCAAGCCACAAATGAAACAAAATGCAGTTTAAACTTGCCTGGTTTAATCTCCAGATCCAAGGAACTGAAGAAAATGATAAAGCCCAAAATGCCCCATTATCTCTCCATCAAGGAAATCTATCAAACTGGGTGTGGAGGAGTTGAATGTTTTACTCCTCTGGAGTCTGAAATGTGCATGTTTTCCTCCATCTAGCCAACTATGGAAATATTGAGTGTCCCCAAGTGGATGGTGGGCTGAACAGACCACTGGGGACCTGGCAACTTTGTGCTTCTAAGGGAGCTGGGCACCTCCCTTTAGATGGGATCTGCTGCATCTATTTTAGAATAAGACAGAGGCTAGGAAATAAATCCCTCCTCCTTCCAGAGCAAGCCAAAACCTTGAGAAAACATCTTAAAATGGCTGGTGCTTTTACACAGGTATTGACTGTCTTGGTACCTGTATGCTGCTGGCAAATTTTGGCATAATACAGGAGGACAGGGTTTGGCCCCAGGCCTGCTGTTCACACAATACATATGAGTCACATTCTGCCCATAGTTGTAGTCATACAGCAACAGTGGTCATGCTGATGTAACTGGGGACAGAAATGGGATTGTGAAAGATGAGGCAGATTGTCTCAGGGCTGAGATTGGCATAGCTGCTCTCAGCCCAGGCTCTGAGGCACCGTTGGCATCACTATCTGCAGGAATGTGTCTGGAGCAGGACTCAGACAACATGAGAATTAATTTAAATTCACAGGATATTTTAAAGATAATAATAGATGTCGAGTTGCATCTTTTAGTTGTTTTGGAGCTTTGTGCTTTAAGCTTTTTTACACAAGGATTAGTGGCTTGCTTTTAAAAAAAAGGGAGGGGTTGGGACCCGGGATTCTTGCAGTCTCAGGAGTCCAGAAGCAGCAGCTTAAAGAAAAATACCAAATGTTGCAAGGCGGTAAGACTGAAAAATCCTGCATTATTCTGCCATGGGGAATAAGTTTAACTCTGTGAGAAACTCAATGCAGCAAACTAAGGAGGGGAAATAACTCTATGAGAAACTCTATGCAGCAAAGTAAGGAGAGAAAATGAAGAATAACTCCCCTATTTAAAACCAAGAGACACATTTGGGGAGGTTAGGCTGTAAATACATCAGCTTAGCTGGAATTTTGCCAGGACTTTGGGACTAATATCCATACTCTTATGAAAAGTGCTTGGGATAATGACTACAGGTATCTGAGGCCTCGGTGCTGTATCCAAGGCTAATTGAATTGAGTAGGCGTGTGTACTTGAGAAAACCAAAGGGAGGTTAGATAGAAAAAGTGAAGAAGGTGAAAAAAGAAAGCAAAGAAGTGAAGCTGCAACACTCTGATAATTAACTGGAATGAAGGCTCCAGGTCTGTTCTGCCAGATCATGCTATGCGCTGGCTGAAAGCTGAGTGACAGGGGAAAGTGCTCTCTCCCTGCTCTCTCCTCCTGTGGTCACCAATACCACAGCTTGCAGCTTGTTCTCATCTTCTGCTGAGCACCAGCCAAGGCAGATCTCTCTCAATTATGGTCTTGTTGCAAGAGCCATGTTCTTCAAAGCTTGCATGGCACAGGCTCCCTTCTGCACTGTCACAGCTCCTCTTGCAACCTGCTCATCCTGTAGCCAGGTCTGGCACTGGGGCAAGCCCAGCCACACCGCATGCCATGCTGACAGCCTGCTCTGGTGGCTGCTGCCCACTCGTTGCAGCCCAAATAGTAACTGCACAACATCCCCCAAAGGGCCATCAGAAGAGAAGGAAGTGGTGCCCTTGCCTTGCCAAGGGGCGCAGGGCTGCAGCACAGGAGGAAGGTTGGAGTCTGCCTCACCTTCATGTCGTCTCTCATGGAGATTTAGTAGGTCTCCGTGCTGTTTTTTAATGAACATAAAACACAAAGTGCCTGGAGTGAAAGCACATTTTCATTTGCTGTGTGTGGAACACCCTGTGTGGTATTTGGGATGTGGTTTGCCCCAGGAAGGGCCCCTGCAGCTGGGCAGAGCAGTGCTGCAGCCCCGTCCGAGCAGTAGCTCAGCTCCATGTCCCCATTGACTGCTCCTTGAGACATATGGGCTGTAAATCCTCTAAAGTGAACCAGAGAGTCATGTCTCCAGCCAAACCTTCGAAGAAATGAATACTGTGAGCCTGGTGATTAACTCTAGGATTAATGAGATGCACCACCTACATTCATAAGATATAATGAGAAAAAGTACCCAGTAACGTTTAAACATCACACCTCCTTTCCTGACAATATCGGCATGTCAGAGTTGGGATAAAACTGTTTTGAATAAAAAATAAAGTATGCCTAAAATATTAAAAGAAAAAAGCTTAATGCCTGCACACACAAAAGCAATGATCTAAGGGAAATCACCAGTTGCTGTTCTGTGAGGTATAAAAATAAACCCTTGTCTCCTTTACTTTCACATTCACTGACAAGTGACTATATTAGCATTAAGTGAAAAAGCAGATGAAAAATAATGTCTTTTATTTAGCTCCTACCTGAAACATATTTAAGTTTCATGCAGCAAGAGTGAGATTGTGCACAGGGGTTTGAAATCATGTAATAAGACACTGCGTGACATTATCTGTCCACCCAGCAGTCACTCCAGTAAGTAACATTGCCACTAAATCTTGCAAGGGAAGTTAACACAAATAACTTCACACATTTCTCCCTTTCTTTTTTCCCAACCTTGTCAGTGTGTCTATCTGTATAAGATTTTGTACTCATTCTCCAAAGGAACCTGTTAGGATACCTGTCCATCAACTAGTCTAACGTACTCGTCTCATTTTTAATATGCCAAAAATGTTGAGCCATGTATTGTTTCTAAATGAAGCACATGTGTGCTGCAGAGTAGAAACAGAAATGTGCTGATACAGGAAACTCTACTTGTTTGTTAGCAGTGATATTGGAAAAAATCCATCTCTCCTAGCAGGACAATCTCATCATATTAAAAGTTATGGATTTCTTGCTTAAGCATTCTACACTAGCTGCAGAGCTGTATAAACTTGCTTCTGCTTATCAAGCAAGCCAACAATACACAAAAAGAAAATTTAACATCTTTTAACATTTCTGCCTTCATATGGGAGTTCTCCTGAAATGAGTTCTTCAATTATCCTGATGGATCTGTTTAGTGAGTTGGTACTGTTTCCTGGTTTATAAAAGCCACTGCATTACTATGCGATACTGTGTATGTGGTATTGAAATGAGATCAACATCATTGCTTTACTACATTTTAAGCAGAAGTTAACACACATTATAAAAATCATAAAGACTTTGGATTTAGATATTGTAGCAATATGTCCTAAAACCTACACTCAGTTTTGTTGGCAAATAATTAAAGGTGTGTGGAAAATAACTAATGAGTATTAATCAATAATAAGCAAGTATTATGAGAGAATATGTTTTACTTTTCTTTATCTTGGATAACAAAGGAAATGGGATTTATGAAAGATGATAAACATACTGGGTAATATTCTTAACTTCAAAATAAAGTTTTAACATTATTCCTACATGTAGGAGAGGGTATATAGTCCTATATATATGAAATTCAGTTCAGGAAAAAAACCCTGCTACATCCGAGATTAACTGCATATGACATCCAAGAATGTTTCAGAGCATCATTTATTGGATTGACTGTGCTGTAAAAACATGCAAAATATTTACATCTTTAGTTCTCCAAATTATTAAGCTGCTAAAATCTGTCTGTGAACGGAAGTTTTAACAAACCAGTTTGTAGGTGTTCCCTCTGAACTCAATATCCTCAGCTCTGTGTGTCTGTGTATTTGCATGTGTGTGTACATGCACAGATTTTTTAGTCTTTACACTGTAAAAAACTTTGGAATTGTTTGACCCTGTAAACACAAAATTCATGTCTCTCACCCTGGGACAAATACATTTTTTTAAAAGCAGCATATGGGCAGCCTTGGACTGATGTTAGTTTATTGTCACTGCTTGATAACGTTTAATGGAAAAGATACAAGAGTGCCAAAGAATTTTAATTATTTTTGTGATAAAGTTATATGTTCGGCCTTGAAAAAGTGGAGATAATGCTGGGATTCATTATTATTCCCAGTGTGTTTAAACAGACGACACAGAATGCAAACAAAAGCAGATGAAATTTGAAAAGTATTATCAATATTGCAGATAGCAGATGCCCTTTCCAATCAGAACAAGCATATCTTCTATAGCAACTTTATGGTTGAGTAGTTTATTCATTTCTATTAGAAGGTTGTACGTTTCTAAAATATGTAGATGGTATCTAGAAAACCAACCAACCAGTAGGGTCATTTTGCTTGTTTTCCTAAATTTATTATTTCACTTTTGCAGGCTTGATCTGAGGTGCATTAACATGGGAGTGAAATCTTATTGTGTCAAATCCTATCTTGTATATGACCTTTCATGTGTTTTGCTGTGGTTCTGAGAGGGAAATGCTAAGAGGTATCTATTCTGCAGGGGTTTGCCGGGGTTGTATTTGTGCTGCTGTAATTAAAACTAGACCCATCTTTCTGTAAAATTTTTCTTCTTCTTGGCCTTGTGGCTTGAAAGAAAAATTTTGCTGTGGATGCAGCACCTAATTCACACTTCTATTCTTTTAAGAGTTCATGAGGCACAGACTCTTTAACTGTGAGGTGCCCAGTGCCACGTGCTGGAGCTGGGAAGCTGACAGGGACCCCCAAGTTCTGCCACCATTTTAAAGTGCTTTAAAAGCATTTCTACACTCATGCAATAAAATAATCAAACCAGTTATTTCTGTGTGATGTTGTTTGAGGCTTTCATTCTGTATTTTTCATTTTGAAAGAAAACAGCAAACATTTAAAATTATTTTACAGTAATTTACTGAACCCTAAGGCCACAATTCTGCAGTAGGTTACGACATTGTGGGCTTTGATGGTAGAAATCATATGCTGATGCATTTCCACTGCAAAGAAATGGTGAAAGTGTAGATCTTCAGAAAATATATTCCACATGGTTTCCTGCTACCTGTTCATATGCCAATTATACTTTCAAGTTTGCATCTGAAATTCTTATCTGCCTAGTAATAGCCTACCCTCTAAAATGTCTCTAGTCCACTTAGTCATACTTAGAGCTGAATATAAGTGTTTCTCTATATGCAAACACACAAACTGAGAATGTTCCACCAATCATTTTTAAAAATACTGATTTTCCTCCATAAAGGATTTGAAGAATGTTCCTTTGAGATGTGGACTTCAGGCATCAATGGAAGAACAACAAATCCTTTTAAAAAATATAAATATTCAGTGGTTGGGTAGTCCTAAAAGCTAAAACAGAAGGCATCACTAAAAACTACCGTGGCATTTAATTGTAGCTAAATTCAGCCTCTGTGGAAGTTTACCCCAGATGAGGTTCCAAAATGTCAGGAGACAGTTGTGTCCTTGAAGGCTGTGAAGAAAGAAGCTGCTTCCTGGGGATGCACCAGCTGAGCTTGGACTCCATCAGCCTTGGACTCCATCCCTTGGTCCAGGGATCCCAAAAGAATGTGTGCGCTGGGGACACGGAGAGGGAAGGCGGCATCAAAGACTACACTTCCCATGATGCTCTTCAACCAACTCAGACTTCAAATTGAGCCGGTGAAGAGTTACACCTGTTCTGGAGATGGGGCAGCAACTCCGTTGCTCCCAGTTCTGAGGCTGTTCACAGGTATTGTAACACTCTGCCATAAATGTTTTGGAGAGTGAATTCAGGAAATGTGATCACAAGATTGCACGTGTAGGATAGGTCCTAAAGGGCTCTAAAGTTGCAAAGCAGGGGGGGAAGATGAGGTTTAGGGCATCGCATCTTTAAATTGTGTTAGGAGTAGGTGCCTGTATTTTCACTATGGTGTGTTTTCTTAAGATTGGTGCTGAACCTCACCTTGAGCTAGTCCTGAATTTCCTCTGAATGTGATAAAGTTTTTGTGAAACCTGAATGTAAAGTGTGACCCAAGACTTGTGGCTCCTCCCCAGTTTTGTGTCCTGGTGGTACAAGCAAATGAGAGGGTACTGTGGCTCCTCCTCCTGTGCAGGGGAATGGGGTGGGAGAACTGTGTTTCACAGTGCTTCTGTATGCGCATCTCTTTCCTGATTACGTGTAGCCTTTACCCTTACTGTCTTCTGTTACAGTCCCTAATGCCCATCTAATACAATTTTATAGAGCAATACTATCCGATGAACTCAAACACCCATCCCTTGCCTTCTCTTTAGTGGTGGTGCAGCACTGCCCAGCCCACCCAAGGATCTGAGATGTTGGTGCCCTTCCTGCATTTCTGGCTGAGCAGCATCATCCCAGTGCATCTGTTACTTAGCAGACTTCCATAATGAGTGCACTCCATAAATATAAAACAATTTCTAGAAAGTTAAGTGTTTGGATGTTATAAAAAGCACTGCTGCTGAGTCATGCTCTCCCCAGCCCGCGGGAAATGGGCAGTGATTATTTTATGCCATTTTGTGTTGGGCTGAGATAACTTAAGGGAAAACGTGGCCACCAAAACTGACAACTCCTGCTGATCTGCTGCTCCACACTCATGGTGCCATCTGTTAGCACATGTCACTGTAGGTATGGAGATGTATTGTACAGCAGACTTAAGTCTATATTTCAAAATTGCTGGGAAGCAAGAGGCACACAAAGGAACTGTAATAAGTACAAAGTGTAATTAAATTTTGCTCTAAGAACTGCCATAGTCAGTTAAATCAGACCAGTTTAGATGTCATTATTTAGCCAATAGAGTAAATCTTATTTATAGAAGTCCAGGTCTGGCTCCACTTGTTTTCTGATAAGCAGTGGTAGGCTATTGACTTTAATGCATGATGCTTATAACGGAAAGGTGCATAAATAAACATGGACAAAATGAGGGCAGAAGAGCACCACTAAATTATCTCTGCAATTGTTGGTGCCCTCAGCTTGGGCAAGGGCCTAGGCTTGGGTATCAATTCCTGTTTTCATTTTCTTCTTTTAATTGATCTCAGGGAGCAACCATTATCCAAACAGTGAGGGAAAGGGATGTTCTCTTTAGGAATTGCTGATGCTGCAGCTCTCTGCTGCTTCATCCAGGAGTCAGATAGCAAATGTGGAGAAGCAAGGGGTGAATTATATCCATCTGGGGAAAAAAGGAAAGGATTTTTTTTCCAAATTTAGGAAGATGGGTTTTAAAAATGAAGGAACTGCTGGAAAAAACTAAAGTGATAGTATCTGACAGTACATAGGTAGAAGTGGTATCACAAGCAGTTTTCCTGAGGAGTCTGAAAAATTACTGTGTGATACTGGGAAATGAAACAGCTGCAGGTAGGTAATGCAGCAGAGTTCAGGTGTTTTGTGCTGAGTTTTTGGTGGGGTCTCTGCTGTGCTCAAATTCAGCGTGTGAGATAGTAAAGGTTCTTGTATTTTCAAGCCTTGTTCAAAACAGAAAATATGAAAAATCTTCAGAGAAATTGCTGGCACATGATTTTCTTACTTTACTTTCCCACACTCTGAATGCTCAGAAGGTTTGGATGACTGTCTGGATTTTTGTGGTCTCTTAATTAAGCTAAAACCTGACCTCTGAGTGTTTTGGAGCTTGCCAAACACAAATTAATGTGAGTGAAGCAAGGAAGGGTTAAAGAGTCCATGGAAGCTTGCCTCCCCGATGGGTTTTGTTAATGCAGAATGTTTCAGATGCTTGGTGCTGGCAGCTACCACATACATGCAGGTAAATGTGGTTAGGAGTGGGATTGGGGTAGGAATGAGGCTCTTCATAGGAAGAAAGGGAAGGCAATGATTGCCACTGCCCTGGAGATTGTCTTCTTTGCTTGCTGGAGTGCATGATCAGAGCCACTTGACAGATCTGCTGGAATATTGTCCAAAAATCTTCTTGTATATGATTTTAATGGAAGGTATTTAAAACCATGAATATTCTCCCTTTAGTGAAAAAGAGACTGAAATTTCAGAGAATGAAATTCCAGGGAGCCACAGAAGTATTTTCTGCCTGTGACAGCAGTTGATTACATTGGACAAGTGCTGGCCTCCACTGGAGAGCTTCATGCTTTGAGCAAGGAGGGGCCAAAGCTGGAGAGATTTCTGACTTCTTGAATTGCAGCTTGATGTTTAGGGGATTTAAACATTAATTGTGTGTGACAGGATGGGCAAATTCTTCTCTGTGTTAAGCTAATGTTAACCTGCAGTGATTGCTTGACATCCCAAGGTGCTGGTTCCCACTGCTCAGATTGACTCGAATGGGAATGCAAGGAATAGAATGCATGGGGATATTACGCTGTGACTCCCTGGGTCACCAACAGTTTTCCTGCTAGCACATGCAGGTTAACCCAGAGCAGCAATAGATCTGTTGGTGCCCAAGTATAGCTGCTCTGGAGCTCATAATCTGGTGCTCAAGGTTCTGCGAGGGCGACTCTGTTTTCTCCCAGCCGCCCATCGCACGTGGAGATAAACACATGTGTGATGGCAGTATACAGCTGCAAATGTACGTGTGGTTGTGAAAACACTGTTGCTGTTTATGCAGAGAAAAATAAAACCAAAAGGCCAGAGAATGAAATATAATTTGTTAAAAACAGGGAATGACATTGATTAAAATGAAAGCCAGTGTTTCCAGCACTTTACTGCGGAGAAGTATGTCCCCAGGTTCCTTGCACTTGCCCTGTGATTATACAATAGATTTTAAGTCTGTGATATCTACAAATCTACATCAAAATATATTCTATAGCTGTAGGAAACAGCTCTGAATTGTTAACCTTCTCTCCAGGTACTGGAGGTAACACACTGTGAGATTAGATGTATATTTTCTTCAAGATATACCACCCATCGAGGAGTCCATATTTACATCTTTTGTTGATATTTTTTATAGATTAAAAGAGTCTCTTTTCTGGTGATAATTCTGCTAAGTACTGTAATTTGCTGCCACTAATATTTGTCTGAGTCCTAGTTTGCAAAATATATTTGAAAC